>PVLA01013859.1:0-34145 GCA_004027455.1 Hydrochoerus hydrochaeris | reverse complement strand
GAGAAATCACTCCTAAAATTCATCTGGAACCAGAAGAGACCTAGAATAGCAAAGGCAATTCTAAGCAGCAAAGCCAAGGCAGGAGGCATCACAATCCCTGACTTGAAGTTATACTACAAAGCTACTGTAATAAAATCAACATGGTATTGGAATAAAAACAGACCTGAAGATCAATGGAATAGACTAGAAGATACAACTATGAACACACTCAACCCCCTTATCTTTGATAAAGGGGCCAAGCATGTTCACTGGAAGAACGACAGATTCTTTTATAGATGGTGCTGGAAAAACTGGCTATCCATATGCCAAAAACTAAAATTAGACCCATGCTTATCACCATGTACTAAACTAAAATCTAAATGGATCAAAGATCTAAATATTAAAACAGAAACACTAAATCTGTTAGAAGACAAATTTAGGTAAAAATCTTGAAGACATAGGGGCTGGTAGAGAATTCATGAACAAGAACAAAACTGCATGGGAAATACTTCCCAGAATCAATAACTGGGATCACATCTTAATAAAGAGTCTCTGTATGTCCAAAAAAATCTCCAGAAGAGTGAAAAGAAAACCCACGAACTGGGAAAAGAATCTTAGTGAACTGTCCCTCAGACAAAGGACTTCTGTCTAGAACTTTTTAAAAAATTAAAAAATCAGACCCCCAAAATTCAAAGACCCAATCCACAAATGGGCATCCAAGATGAACACACAGTTCTCAGATGAAGAAATAGGAATGGAAAATAAATACATGAAAAAGTGTTCATTATCATTGGTCATTAGAGAAATGCAAATTAAAACCACACTGAGATTCCATCTCACTCCAGAAAGAATGGCCAAGATCAACAAAACTACCAACAACAAATGCTGGAGAGGCTGTGGGTAAAGAGGAACTCTTGTGCACTGTTGGTGTGAGTGTAGACTGGTGCAACCACTGTGGAGGTCCATCTGGAGATTCCTCAAAAAGCTGGGGTTGGAGGTCCCATTTAACCCAGCTATTTCACTCTTAGGCATATTCCCAGAAGATATGAAAACATTTTACCACAGTGATATATGTGTACCAGTGTTTATAGCGGCACAATTTGTAATAGCCAGATCTTGGAAACAACCTAAGTGCCCATCAACTGAGGAATGGATAAAAAAATTGTGGTACTTTTATACAATGGAGTACTACTCAGCTATAAAGAATGACCACATTGAGATATTTATAAATAAATGGATGCAACTTGAATCTATACTCATAAGTGAAATAAATCAAACTCAGATATATAAACATTATATAGTCTCCCTAGTATAAGAAATGGTAAGAGTACAGAAGATTTTATGGTAATTATGGTTCACCATTATATTGCTATGAAGTCTTATGTTTTCATTCATTTTTTGGAATGGTTTTATTCTGTTTTGTTTGATCTTAATATATGTGATGGTATGAATAATTACTTTAAAGAAAAGACAATATGGCAGCCATTGTTGATTTGATATCATCTTGCTCTGAAGTCCTACCAAGCTCTTGTTTTTCTATTATCATTGGTTCTATCATGTTGTGTCTTACTGGATTTTAATATGTATGATAGTATAAACAAAATTTTTATGGAAAATGAGATAATATAGCAGCCATTGTTCGTCTTCAGTTATTTGGTTCAGAATGTCTTGCAATACTTTCATTTCTTGAGTAGTTTTATTCTATTTTATTATGTTTGACATTATTGTGTGTAAAGCTAAGCTCAACTATTTCAAAGAAAGAGACATTATGATAGTCACTGTTAATATCCAATCATCTTGTTGTGAAGTGCTGTGTTGCTTACATTGTTCTGTTCTGATCTGCTTAGATCTGTTCTCTTTAAAATAAAAAAATTTAAAAAAAAAAGAAAATCAGATTTTCAGGTTTTTGAGGAGGTTGAAAGTGACTCATGAAATCATTCATGCATGGATGGTGAAGATGATAATGACTTTGATGTTGGCCATATGATGCAAAGTTCCTGTGACAGTGAAATGGAGCAAAACTCAACCAATACAGACACACAGAATGTAGACCTTCTTGATTCAAATGACAAAGAAAATAACAATATAAGTGCATATTTGGCTTGTATTAATGGTGTAAAATGGTCAAGTAACCACATAGAAAAATCCAAAGTTAGAACTAGGTCTGAAAATATAATGAGGAACTTAGCAGGGGAAAAACTTATTGGGTGGAATGTTAGCACTGCCATTCTGTTGGGGACCACAACTTATAAATTGAATCTAGGAAACATGCAAAGAAGTCCTTTTCCTGTGCTTGGAGGCAGGCTGGAATGCAGAATCTCCTGCTCTTTTCTGGTTACAGCTGGAAGCCCAACGGATGCAAGATAAGATCTGCTGAAGATGATAAGGCATCTGGGGAACTACAGTTTTTTTATTACTCCCTCCCCTCTTGTCCTTGTAAGAATGCTTTGTTTTTCTTTGTAGTGCACTGTATTCACCATTACTTTCTCAGAAAACTCTCATTGCCCTTCACCCATTGTCCTTGACACAGATGTAATTAAATATCAAAGTTCTAGCTACCTCATGGCCTTTTGTTCCCATTGAACATCTGGTCATCCCCAATCCCTGCTACGTCACGGCGTCACATTCTGTCTCTGTGTTTTTTCTCTCACCATGAACTGTAACTCACTGCAAGGGTCCCCAATAACTGGCACTGTGGAAAGGGTCTCTCTGATACCATTCAATGTTGGAAATTGTTTGTAACAGATGAAATGCTACAAGATATTATGAAATATACAAATGCTGAAATACAAATGAGGCATTCTGTATGCATCAATACCTGTACTCAAAAGTGTGTTTATTATACTTTCCTAGCTGAACTGAAAGCCTTCACAGATCTGTACTTAGAAGGGCTTTCTCATGGTCATTACAGAAATGTAAAAGAATTCTGGAAAAGTGATGAACGTGGGCTTGAGGTTTGTAAAATAATGATGACAGTGAGGACATTTGGTTTCCTTCAGAATTGCCTGAGATTTGATGACAAACACACCCACCAAGAAAGAAAAAGGACTAATAATCTGGCTGCTATCCACTCATGGTTTGAGAGATTTGTGGATAATTCTCAAACAGTTTATACACCATTTGAAAGCATGACAATTGATAAACATTGTACAGTATTTCATAGCCATTGAATCTTCAGGCAGTAGGTTCCCAAAAAACCTTCACAATATGGCATTAAAATGTATGCCTTTGTGAAGACTAATTATGTTTTCTTTCTTTTTTTTAATCGGTACCGGGGATCGAACTCACAACCGCGTGCTTGCAAGGCAGGCTCTTATGCCACTGAGCTAAATCCCCAGCCCCCACTAATTATGTTTTCAATTTCAAAATCTATTCCAGAACTCAACCACCAGGTCCTTATTCATATAGTAATAAACCAAATGATGCTGTGAACAGACTTCTTGCTCCCTTCTCCCAAACTAATGGGAATGTGACATTCAACAACTGGCTTACCAGTTTCCAATTGATGTCACATTTGCTAACAGAACACAAGTTGACCAGTGTAGGAACCACACAAAGGAACAAAGCAGAAATTCCAAATGAAATGTTGTGATTTCAAAACAGAGAGTTATATAGTACAATCTTTGGATTTCAGAAAGATATAACATTGGTCTTGTATATAGGAAAGAAAAACAAAATATAACTACTGATGTCAACATTGCACTATGATGGAAATATTGATAGGGAAACCTCAACAAAATGGAAGCTTGAGATGGTGACTTTCTGCAAAAAACAAAAAAAACAAAAAAAAAAACAAAACAAAGTTGGAGTAGATGTTGTTGATGTGTTATGCAGCAGCTATGGTATCACTCAAAACACAAAGTGCTGACCAGTGATTGTGTTTTACTGGATCCTAAACATGTGTGGCACAAATTGTTTAGTTTAAAAAGAAAATAACAGGTGCAAAATATCATGGAGAAATTTTCTTAGAAGATTGGGACTGGAACTCATAAGAGATCATTTACTGCAGAGGAAAAACAACATATTTCTGCCCAGAGAACTACACACAAATAATTGTGGTGTATACTTATGAGCTGACAGTTGAATGGGCAGATGTAGCATCACAAAGACCTACTAAAACAACAGGAAAACCTGAAAGATGTCAACTGTGCCGTACAGGAAAAGATAGGAAAAACAACACTATTTGCTATACCCGTGTATGGAACATGCAGTTTTCCTGTGTGAAGACTGCCTTGGGTATGACAGTCGAAGCAAAGATTATTTCTACAGCGGAGTCCTATTGGAAATTTCATTGCTGTACTACTCTTTAGGTTTGGTAATCAAGTACACAGATAATGTGAAAATGATGCTTATTCAAAACATGTAATGCACATTAAGAATTTAATGCTTTATTTTATGTTTCTGTTATCTACATATTTTATAATATAATAAGAACCTCCTGAAAAAACAGCAAGATTAGCAAGATGTCAAGTATGTCCTACAAAAGGGCCAGGAAAGCAAAACACATGTGCTGTCAGTGCAATCAATATGTGTGTGGAATGTGCTTTTGTCATGTGTAAAGACTGCCTTAGGTATGATAATTGAAGTAAAGATTCTTTTTGTTGTTAGTATTTTCATTATAGTTCATAAGGAATGTATTTCTGATGTTATGTTTTAGACGTTATTATGTACCAAAAAACAATTTGTGTTGAAAATTTTGATTTTTTTATAAACAATAAATATAAATTTTTTTATTTTTTTTATATTTTTCCTGTTAGGTACTCATTGTTTAATATAATAAAACTCAAAATTAAAATGAATAATTTGTTACTAGAAATAACCTGAAGAATAAACATGAGTATTATACCCCACAATAACGTAACTTAATGACACAGTTGGAATTACGTGCCATATTTCCCTTAGCTCAAAGGCCAGGATTCTTCTATCTACACATGGCATATAGTCCTGCTAAATTCCTCTGCAGCATCTCAGATTATAATGGAGAATGGGGTACCTTCTACTTGCTAGTATTCCTGTCTGTAAATTTGCCCACTCTTATTCCAGATGACTGCAAAGACACATTATGTGTGTGGGCCTTTGTGTGTGTGTGTGTGTGTGTGTGTGTGTGCTAATAAATCATTTATCAAGATTGGCTAGGTATGAGCCAAAGTTCAGGTACCAAAGATTAGTTTTGTAGCCCTATCAACATAAGACCAGCCCTAATGGCGACATAATGCTGACTCTCAGAATGATGTTAAATAACTGGCACAGTTCCTTTGCCATGCACATGCTTAGCCCTGGAATTGTGGTGCATGCTTGCATTTGTAGGAAATGACCCAGTGCATGAGGTTGTGGGGAGGGGAGGGATAGCAATGGTTGAGAATCTGATGGATACTTGGCAATAAATGAACAGAATAATGGATTTGACACAGATGAAAAAATAAAAGATAGATTAGGTACAGAATTGCACTAGTTAGAGAACAGATGAATTATGATCTCAGAAAAATTTAGGAAGTTTATCATAGTTGTGGATTAACTAATGCTCCACTTATAATACTCAGCTAACCCGAATCAGCATGGTGCTGGGTATGGATGCTCCACCTGAAAATTGTTGCCAACAGCATAAAAAGAGAACTGGAGGGGAAGATGGTGTGCGGTAGATTCTCCTGGAGAAAATTGTCATGCTGGTTTTCCTGATATGAACTCTGCTGCTCTCATTTTAAGAGGAGCTCGGGTCCTCTCTGTCACTGAGGATGGTTGCAGTTCTTTTCAGGGGATCCCTGGTCCTTATCTTGAGCATCACTTCCTAGCTCAAGTGCAGATCACTCAGCCTGCTGGCACAGATCCTTCATCCAACTGGTGCAGACTTTCTAGCTTCCATCACCACTGGGCTTTGGACCTTCTCAGTGCAGATCTTTGATACAGACTTGCAGGAAATATTGTCATGGGCTGTAGCCTCTAGATGAACCCATGGAGGGCATTTCCATGGGCTCTAGGTCTTCAGCTGGACTCATGCAGGACATTGGCATGGAATCCAGGCCCACAGATGGATTCTTTGGGTCTCTAGTGTGTGGACAGATCTCCCATACTGTTTTGCATTGGACTCTTCGGGTGAATATTTTTGATCCTACCAGAATCAAGCATCCCCCCCACCTCCATTAGCAAGTGGGAGCCAGAGATCTGAGCATCTCTTGGAAGGTTGACCATATGCAGTATAGCAAATATAGGGGATTTCCTTCGACCATCTCTTTGAAGGCAAATATTTTTATCACTGTTTTGCTCTGTTCTGATTAATGGTATTGCTCTATTCAATATTCTGTTTTGATAAGTTCTGTAACATTCTGTATAGCCTTTGATTTTGCTATACCTGGTTGAAAGAACAACTGTTGTGACGATAACGAGATATACTATGGTACCTATCACTGTTTGTCCCGATGAACTGCTGTGAAGTCCTGTATCAATTTCATTACACTGTCTCAATTGACTATGTTCCATCTTGTTCTGTTGTATTTTACTACTTTCAAAATAATAAAAAAACTTTAAAAAAATCTTTTACCCTGTAAATGTTGACTATGACAATCATTAGAAATCAAACAAGGTGGAGATGAGTAGTGATTCTATTATAAAGAGGCACAATGGGAAGAGCATACTGAATCTACTTTGTCTGACAGAAATGGCTGTGAAATTGAAGATGTTTTTAGAGCTTAACTGTGAGAAAATGTCCAACTTACTAATTTTGTATTTAGGCACAGTCATCCTGGAAGCAGCACTAATGTCACTTGCCTCAATTTACAATCAGACACTAATCTGCATACGTAAGATTAATGGCTATAAGGGACCAGAAAGAGTAATTATCTTCCCTTTAGTAGACAAACAGGTGAGCCACTTGTAAGAGGAGGATATATGGGGAGAGAGAAAGACATGCAAAATAACAATGAATATAACACTGAGACTTTATGGACAGTCTATTGCTGTGAATACTGTGTTTTCTCTATTTTTTTATTTTAAAGAGAAAAAAACAAAAAAACCACAAACATAACAAACAAACAAAAACCCCAAAACAATAGTGATAGGATTTCAAGACAAGATGATAGGAATTTAACAATGGTTGTTATATTGCATATTGTTATCTTCAAAAGAGCTGTTCAGATTACCAGACATAGGCAGGCAAAGTTGATCAAACAGTATGAGCACTAACTGTTCCTTTCCTTGAACAACACACACACACACATGCACACACACACACACACACACACACATGCACGTGCGCGCACATTTATATTTTTTCCATTTTCCTTTCCTCTTTCCTTCTTTTCTCCTTTCCCCATCCCAGTGGTTCTTCCCTCTCACCATATCTATTATACCTTTTGGATCTTGCTTACTCTTTCAGTTATTTATATGATGGAGACAATACAGAGTTCACACATGCCAATCTGATTTGGCAAACACAAGGTTGTAAGTTTGATCTCTGGTACAAAAAAAAAACCCCAAAACCAAATCCTAGTGCTTGATTCTTTGAAGCACTTTCTGTACAGTTTGGTTTTTGTTCATGAAATCTCTGCCTACACCTAAGTCTTCAAGATTTCTATCTACTTAGTCTTGCAGTAGATTTACTGTTTCTGTCTTAATATTTATATCTTTGGTCCATTTTCACTTTAGAGCATGCTAATAGACACGAGTCTAGTTTAACTCTTTGGCATGTGGAAAGCCAATTTTTCCAGCACCATTAATTAAAGAGGCTATCTTTTTTCCAGTGAGCATGTTGGGCCCCTTTGTCAAACATAAGGTGACTGAGTGTGTTTTTAGTGTGTCTATATCTTCTATTCTGTTCCATTAATCCTCAGGTCTGGTTTTTTACCAGTACCATGCTGATTTTATTACAGTAGCTTTGTAGTATAATTTCAAGTCTGGTATTGTGATGCCTCTTCCCTTGCCTTTATTGCCCAGAATTGTTTTTGATATTCTAGCTCTCTTCTGTTTCCAGATGAATTTTAGGAATGTTTTCTCTAGATCTGTGAGATATGCTACTGGTATTTTGATAGAGATTGCATTAAACTTGTGTAACAGTTTTGGGAGTATGGCTATTTTCACAATGTTTGGTCTTCCTATCCCTGAGCAAGAGATATCTTTCTATTTTCTTAGATCCTCTTCAATCTCATTTTTCAAAGAACTGTAATTTTCAGTAGAAAAATCTTTCACTTTCTTCATTAGACTGATTGCTAAGTATTTAATTTTTTTTTGGATGCTATTGTGAAAGGTGTTGTTTTCCTAATTTCTCTCAGTGAATTTGCTGTTTGTGTACAGGAATGCTATGATTTTTGAGTACTGATTTTGTATCCAGCTATGCTTTGCTTGTTAAATATAATAGATTTTTATGGAGTTTCTGGAATCTTCTATGTAGAGTATCATGTCATCAGCAAATAATGATAATTTTTCTTCCTTTAATATCCTTATTATTTTATTTATCTCTCTTGTCTAATTGCTCTGTCTAATATTTCCAGAACTATGTTGAATGGGAGTGGTGAATGGACATGCTACTCTTGTTCCTGATTTTAGAGTGAAAGCTTTCAGTTTTTGTCCATTATCATAGATGGTTTTTATCAGGTTGAGGTAAAGACTATCTGTTCCAGTTTTCTGTATTTTTTTTATCATGAATGAGTGTTAGACTTCATCAAAAACTTTTTCTGCATCTATTGAGATAATCACATGATTTTGGTCTTTGACTTTGTTGATATAGTGTATTGCGTTTACTGATTTGTATATGTTGAAACTTCCCTATATTTCTGGGATGGATCCCAGTTGGTTGTGGTGTATATTTTTGATAATTTGCTGTGTTCTATTTGCTAGTATTTTATTGAAGATTTTTGAATCTATATTCATTAGAGCAATTGGCCTGTAGTTTTCTTTTTTGGTTGGGTTTTTTCTGGTTTAGGTATCAGGGTAATACTTGCCTCTAGGAATTATTTAGGGAGAATTGTTTCCTTTTCAATTTCATTAAGGAGTTTGAGGAGTAATAGCATTAAATTTTCTCTAAATTTCTTGTAGAATTCAGCAGTGAATCTATCAGAACCTGGGCTTTTCTTTTTGATAAGTTTTACTTGGGTTTTTAATTTCATTAACTGAGATTGGGTTATTTAGTATTTTTACATCTTCTTGATTTAGGTTTGGTAATTCATATATTTCTAGGAATCTGTCCATTTCTTCTGTATTTTCCATCCTATGTGAGTAAATATTTTTAAAGTAGGTATTGATGATCTAACTTCTTGCAGGATCTATAGTGATTTCACCCTTTTTTTTCCTCAATGCATGAGTTTGTTTTTTTCTTCCCTTTTTCGATAAGATTGGCTAGAAATTTATCAATTTTGTTTATTCTTTCAAAGAAGCTACTCTTGATTCATTAATTCTTTGTACTGTTTTCTTAGTGTCCATTGCATTAAGTATATGATCTATTTTGAGAACATTCCATGTACAGCTGAGAAGAATGTGTATTCTGATGATGTTGAATGGAACCCCCTGAAAACACCTAAGTCCATTTGTTCATAGGTTTGGTTTAGTTCTGATATTTCTTTGCTGATTTTTTTTGTCTCTTTGTGACAATATAATCAGTTCTTCCATTACAGTTGTGCTTTTACTTTTTGATTTTTCATGTCTAATAATAATTGTCTTATATAGTTGGGTGTTCTTGTATTTGGTACATTCATCTTTATGATTGTTATCTCTTCCTCTTGGTGTTTTCCCTTAACAAATATGTAGGGACCTTCTTAATCTCTTTTAATCATTCTTGGTTTGAAGTTCACATTGTCTACAAAGAGGATAGCTACCCCTGCTTTTTTATGGGTTCCTATTGCATGGAGTACTGTTTTTCGTCCCTTGACTTCCAGTCTATGAGTTTCTTTTTGAGTTGAATATGTTTCTTGTGTACAGAACATTGTTGGATCTTTTTCTTGATCCATTCTGCCAATCTGTTTCTTTTGATTGGTAAATTGAGATCATTTACATTGATGGTTATAACTGATATGTATTGGCTTGTCTTTGTCATGTTATTTTCCTGTTGTTCATTCCCTATTTTTGCCCCTCTGTTTAATTTATAGCCCTGCCTGGTTGTTTCTTTCTGATGTTGTTCTTGGAATTGTGGGTACTTTTGTCTGCATCTAAAATATATTTCAGTACTCTTTGTAGGGTTGGTTTCATGGTCATCAATTTCTTCAGTTGTTCTTTGTCATGAAACTGTATTATTTCCACATTAATTTTGGAAGACAGTTTTCAGGGTACATCAGTCTGGTTTGGAATTTATTTTCTTTCAGGACTTGAAATATTTCACACCAAGTGCTTCTTGACTTGAGGGTTTCTGTTGAGAAGTCACCCATGATTCTAATAAACTTTCCTTTATAGGTGATCTTTTTTTTCCTCTGACAGGTTTTAGTATTCTGTTTTATGCTGAATTTCTGAGATCCTGATTTTTATATGTCTGTGTGTAGATTTATTTTGCTTATGGCTGTTTGAAGTTCTATATGCATTACTTCTCTGTATGTCAGATTTAGTTACCATGCTTGGGAAATTTTCTGCTGTTACTTCTGCAAATATTTTTTATGACATTTATGTTGACTTCTGCTTTTTTATTGACAGCTATCAGTCTTATATTATTATTTTTTGCATCATCTTGGAGCAGTTGAATTATTATTTCATGATCTCTTGTTATTTTTAAGAGATCTTTCCTTTTGTGATCACTAGCCTAGATCCTGTCTTCAAAGTCTGAAAAATCTATGTTCTGTCCATTCAAGTGGTTTTTCCAGCTTTAAATGGAATTTTTAACTTCCTAGATATCTCTTTGAATCTATTTCATGCATTCTATTTTTTTCCTACATTGTTCCTTCAAAGTTTCCATCATTTTCCTGTGTCCTTCTACTTTTTATCTGTGTTTTCTAACTATGCTGAGCAATTCCTTCATTATGAATGCCATTTCTTTTTTACCTGAGAGCATATTTCTGATCTGACTTCCTCTGTGGTCTCATGGATTTTTCTTTGCTTAGTTTCTTTTCTATCTTTCAGAAATGTCAAGTGTATGTCTTCCAATTTATTCTCTGATGATGTCTTCTGTGCTTGTCCTAGGTGGGCTGGAGTTCTGAGATTGCAATTTCTTTTTCATTTTGTCATTTTCACCCATTGGTTTGTAGTTTTCTCTGCTTTTAAGATGTCTAAAGGTATATGAGAATTTGAAAAGATATTGAATTCTTTGATTTATTTGATTAGGAGCTATTTAAGTGCTTATAAATATTGTTAGATTTTTAGACTGCATGGTAGACTTGAATTATTTGAAAGAATTATCTACATTAAACTCATGATTTGGGATATTAATTAAAAGGTTATATATGAATGCCAATAACATTAATAAATTAAAGATAATTTGTATTTTAACTGTATATAAAATTGAATGTTAATAAAATGACCAGTGAAAGTGATTGTACTTATTTTCAACAAAAATATACAACATTAGTAAAGGAATTAACCAGATTAGAAAAGTGAACTGAAAATCTTTTTAAAAACTTATTTAATTTTTATTGAGTGTTAAATGTAATACAAGTAGAACCACTAACAGTCACAGTAAAAGAAGATTCCTTGAGCCATAACAAATTCAAGGCAAAAGCTCACATATATTACTACCTATTTTAATGCAGATGGAAAACAAATACTTATCATATATTAGTCCATTTAATTCTTACATAAGAAAAAGATATTATTAAAGTCACTTTGCTCTGTTTAGATAGGTTTCTTAGTACCATAAATGTCATGCAGATAGTAAATGCAGAGCCACAGTTTTAATCCCTCTTGTGTGACATCGTACCTTGTGTGACATCATGCCTTGTGTGACATCATGCCTTGATTTGTGTCCATACTTTTGCCTCCCTACTCTTAGACCTAGAAATGTGATAAATAATGAAAGGACAAAGGAAGGAAAAGACTGATTGCATCAGAAAAGAGATAGAGGGAGTAATTGGCTCTTTGTAGAAGGATGAGTCAAAGGGATAGGTTGGAGTGATTTAGAAATAAGTATATAGTACAGGTATTCAAAGGTAAAATGTTAATAGTTTTAGAATGATTTATTGAGTACTACCTTAGTTATTGTTTCATTTAGATAGGAAATTTTAAGTCAAAAAGTATTTTCATATGCACTTAAGTGCCTTTTAATAACTGAAGGAGTCATATTAATAATTCAAAAATTGGATAAATCTATTGTCAGTGAAAAATCTAATACAGCATGAAAAGTTTAAGGAAACTCACAGAAGTGTGTTGTGCATTGTGCAGGGCCCCCATGTTCCTGAAGCAAGTTCTTTATTTGAAAATGACAATTTCAATCCTAAGTTTTTCTTTATGTGAACATCTTTTGAATTTCCTTTCTCATAAAATCTTAATGTATTACTATTTGGCTCTTGTTAGATGGCACAGCCTTTCTTGATACTATCAGCACATTTTAATGTACATCAGTGATGTAACTATTACATCTTTGAGAACAGATTACCCAGAACTGCGGAGAAGAGTCTTAACCACAAAACCACAGTCTGCCTCAATTTGGGTCAAAATTCTGCTCTTCTAAGAAAGCACAAGAATTGTTTCTGTGCTTTCAAAACTGAAAATTTGGTAATGATACTGCTGATACAGAGACAGACATAATGCATGGACCAACAATAAATGTAGCAAATAAATACATTATGTCTCATAGTACAAGGTGACAATTGCTATGGAAAAAGGAAGAAAAGCAGAGTGGGGTTAGGGGGCTGCAAATAAAGATGTCCAGCAGTGGTGATGGACTGCAATATTGAATGGGGAGTCAAGAGGTATCTGAGCAAAGTGAATGTTTGAGACAAGCTTTCTGGGCAGAGAGAATAGCTCCTGTCCATTTAGGGTGTTCAAAGAACAGCAAAAGGACTATTTATAGCAATGAAAGAGTACGGTGAGAGAACTAGGAGACAGTGATGAGGTTCAAAGTTGGGACCAAATCATGGGGAGCTATGTGGACCAATGTAAATCTGTGTCTTTCACTAGCACTGAAATGGGGAGGAAGGAGCTTGGAAGGTATGGGGCAGAAGATGCCCTAGTGTTCTGTTTATTTCCTTTGCAGAGGAGACACAGTGGAAAGTCCACGGACCCATGAAGAAGTCATTGCAGAATTCCAGGCAAGTCAGAATGGTAACTGTGACTATGGTGGTAGCAGCAGCAGAGTGTTGAGATAACAACTGTGTCACAATCTATAATTATAGAATACCTCTTATAGTATTTGTGAGAATCAAGAAAGTGAGTTAATACACACACACATATATATATATATATAATGTTAATACATATATATATAATGTTAATACCTATATATATAATGTTAATACATATATGTATATAATGTTAATACATATATATATATATATGCACGGATCTAGGGAGAATTAAAGGTGATGTGCTGGTGATACAGAGTTTGGGACAGAAATCGGTAAGCCCAAGGATGACCCAAATAAATGACCCAAGGATGAGTAGGAGATGATTGAAGGTGTGTTTCAGCAGTTTAGAAGAAATGAGGTAGAATCAAGTGGAGAATGGAAAGGGTTAAAATAACAACATACAGAATCATATTAAGAGAGTAATCTAGACTAATTATGAATGAAGTAAGCAGAAAACATGCAAGACAAAGGAGTCCTTCTTGTGGGCTCTAGACCTCCAGTTAGACTTGTGGGAGGTGTTGTCAAGGGCTCTAGGTTTTCATCTGGACTCATGTAGGCCATTGCTGTGGGATCCAGGCCTTTGGCTAGATATTTTATGTCTTTAGTGTTGTGGACAGATTTCCTGCACTTTCTTGTGTTAATTCTGGGTGGCCATGATAAAATATTATAAATTCCATGTCCTGATTCTGATTGTTCTCTTCACAACCCCTGACTACAACAGAGATGACACAATAATAGCATAGGACCTATCAGAAACTCTTCCAGAATTAGAAGCAATTGACCCAGAACTGATGCTCAGATCATGTCAGGGACTAGATTTATAAAATCACCTAGAACTGCAACCAGAAACAGAATCATTGCAAATCAAAGTCATGCACAGGTTGATGCTGTGGATGAGCATGAATGTTAAAGAGAAGCTGAACTAGGAGAGAGAAAGAGAGAGAGAGAGAGACAGACACAGAAAGAGAGAGACAGAGAGAGAGAGAAAGAGAGAGAGAGAGATTAGCAATCATTTATGATCAGGCTAAGAATATAAAGGCTAAAAAAAAAGAGACAAAGAGGCGAAAACAGACCTTGCAGTCTTCCTATTTTCCAAGAATGCTGTTCTGAGATTAGAGACCTCGAGATTTGCCAAGTTCCTTATTATAAGTGCACTGTAAGTAATTGCCCAACAACATTGGTCTATGCTCAGACATAATTTAAGAGCGGATTGACAAATCGCAGACTTTCAGAGAATCCATGGAACTGGCTGTGTGCTTTTAGCAGAGGAGAAGAAAGTGCCACCTTCTGGTGAAGCCAGCAAACTGAGGAGACAGAAAAGCAAGTGGTTCAGTTACCATTTGTATCATACTATCCTGGAACTCGTCAAGGGTTTCCTGAAGGTGAAGTTTTAGGATCACTGGGTGAAACGTAGCTGTGTCTGAAGATAAGTATTACTGGATCCCTGACTCTCCATAAGGGAAGGTACATATTAAAATCTTGATCTCCTTACTGAAAATAAATAAGTTAAATAAACAAAAACAGTAAAGAAGCCCCCAAAGCCTGTTATTCACCTTGACTACCCAAGACAAGTCCAGAAACTCTTCATGTACCTGACTAAATTGCAACAATGAAATGCTCTGCCCCTCATAGGTGCTAACAGAAATAGCAGCATGCCAAACGGAAAGAAGCGGGATTGAGATCACTGAGAAAAGTGGGTGAAGTATTTGAGAAATCTACCCCCACCTACCCAGCCCCTCCCCCTTCAAGACACTTCTCATTAATGGATTCCACAAGTTTCCTCTGAACCCTTTTTTTTACTTCTATACTTGATTCTATTATCAAATAATATTTGTGTTGCTACATAGTTATGATAGCAGGTTTCATTTTTCTTTTCTTTAAAAAAAATTTTTTTTGTACCAGGGATCAAACTCACGACCTCACACTAGCCAGGCAGGTGCTGTGCTGCTGAGTTATTTCCCCCACCCAGCAGCAGGTTTCTTTTTAAAGCCTAGTATTACATATTAAATATCTTTTCCCATTTTAATTTTATATTATCTTCCAAGATAAAAACTAAAGGGCATCTGAAGCATGGATACACTTTCATGCTTAGCTGAGCTATGTCAAAGCCAATGACTTTATTCTTCTGCTGTGTGAAGACTCAGTCCCTGGAAGGATGGAAGCAGATTATAACTACTTCTGAGAAATGTGCTACAAAACAGCAGGGCCTGTTAGAAGGCAGGTGACAAAGCAAGGATAGGCATAAGGGGGTGGGGGTACATTTTCTTTCAGGTAAAAGCAGTTCCTCTCCATAATTTTTCCCAAAATGGTTGGAGAAGAGAGTAAAATCTCAGTGTGAGCTTAAAGTACTATCTCTGGAAGGACCAATAGTTTCCTTGCCTAGAATGACTGAGAACCAGAGCAATGAGGAGGCTGACTGCCTGCACCTTCCCTGGCCAGGAAATGGGCCAGGAAATTGGATATAATGGATCATTATATCCAATGGCTATGAAAGTGAGCAGAAGCTTGATCAGTGCAGAATTCTCTGGGAGGTTTCTTCTAGAACGCAGGTTCTTCCTCTCACTTCAGCCAAGAAGTCATTTTTAAAAGCACTTGGGAAGTTGCTCCTCCACCCCACCCAGGGCAAGGCTTAGAGAAGGATGGCATCTGTGCAGTCGCTTTTTAGCACAGCCACCTTTTGTAGTGGAGCTCCTGAAGGCTGGTGACCCCCTAGCACAAAGACTGCTGCTATTACCAGGATGTGGAAAATCTAATGAGACTGGAACCACATGTCAAATTTTCCAAGGAAGAAGTATTCAGGAACCTGAGCAGCATAAAGGGCAGCTCCAATGATGAATATCACAGCCCGGAGAAAGAGCCAATCCATATGGCCCACTGTGGAGGCCTTAACAAGACCTCGTTGATAGTAAAGTGTGTGGTGGGCATAACATCATTCAAGTCAAGACTCAGGGACACACCTGCTCTTGCAAACTGGTCCCAGTCTGCAGCACAGATGGCAGAGATGCTCAGGACACAGACAAGGGAGACGTAGATCAGCCAAAGCCTTGGGAAAGTAAAAGAAGCAACAGAGCAAGGAGATCAAGCTTCCAATGGTCAGTGGAGCAATTCTTGAATAGAACAGTTGGAGAAAAGTCTGAGCGATTTCTCTGAATGACAACGGTTGATGTGGCAGAGCACTGCTTCCAAAAGGAATGTCCCCAAGCCACCATCTCCTGTAGAGGAGCCATGAAGTACGCATTTGGTCAGAAGGTCAAGATTTCTTAAAACAGCTTGGCACCAAGCACACAGGCCCAGATGATGCCAGTTTCCACAGGATGCAGATGCTCTTGGAGCAAGCCTGAAAGGAAGGAATGGGTGGTCTGCACCATGTACCAGCTGGTCATTGTCCTGCAGCAGGTCAGGAAGCACATCACGATGGCCCTCCTTGTTCCACTCTTCTACAAGGAATCTCAGTTCAGCCAGCTCCACATCATCACTTGGCCAGCACAGATCTTTTCAGCGAAGATGGCTGGCTGGTACCCCAGTACTGTACCCTGCTGCTTCCCCTTGAAGGAGCTGCCCCTGTGACGGCAGACAGGATCCAGGACCCGGGGAACAGCAGGCCTAGCTCTGCAGTGGACCCCCAGGCGCTCACTCTGCTCCTTCGGAGGAAGCCTGGAGGCTGAGCCAAGAGGAAGAATCGGAAACGCCCTCAGCGCGACCTGGAGGAAGCCCCAGGCCTGGTGGGCTCCAGCGCAGGAGCCGCATCCCAGGACTTAGCAAGGTGCTAGCAGCAGGCGGTGCTAGGCACGCTGCACTGCGTCCCAAGGGGCACCAACCTCCCGCGTCCTTCTCCCACCTCCTCACGGTCCGGTCCGGGGAATAACCTGCCTTTAAGTCAGCGTGTCATTGCCTCCCATCAAATGGCCCTCTCCCAGCTGACTTGCTTTAGACACCGGCTCCAGGGTCACCCTCCTGTCCTCTGTGTCCTGCCCTCCTCCTCGGTGCACCCTTTAGCACGCAGCTTGCTGCGACTGCTTACTCAAATACGTCCTCGTGGGCACATCACAAAATGCCAGCGCTGTGCCTGAGTCAGCTCTCCCAGGGCCTGCTGAATGAACGCTAAGCTCCAGGAGGAAACAGCGCTCACCCTACCCAGGAAGAAGCAGTAGGCGTCGGTCAGACCAAGTGTGGAGAAGAGAAATCTGCAGTTGCAATGACAGGAAGGAGACGGAATATGTCGCATTTTAACAATCACAACTTGGACTACGATGACAGAAACACACAGTCTCTTCTGAGTTACACCGTAGAGGGGAAGCAACTTACTAATTATGTGATGAAGAACATTAAATTTCATTTCATAAATGTGACAGCTGCATAAGTTCTTCCCAAACGCATGAAGTAATTCATCAATGAATTATCAGTTTCCACAGAGACTGTATTTTGAAAGTAGTGCGCTATAAATGACAAATTATCAACTATTAACTTGCTCAGCTAACTTACCCTGCATATAATGTAAATGTTTGGAATAAATATACTTCAGAAAGAGGCATGGAGAAGCACTCTGACCATCTAAGAATGTACAAGGAGAGTTGCTTGAAAATACATACAAGTGGCTTACTTCCTATATGCCAACAGGAAGAATAACACTATTTGGGGAAGCTTGTGCCCTGGGGTAGAGTCCCAGTAAGGGTTAGATCACACCAAACAAACAAACAAGCAACAAACAAGATTGCATCACAGAAAAACAGGAAGATGATTTTTTTTTTTTTTTGAGATAAGGTCTCATTATGTAGCCAAACCTTGGAAGTCACAAATCCTCCTAAATCAGTTTCCTGAGTTCTGGAATTACAGGCATGTGCTACCATGCCCAGCACTGATTCATTCTCTCTCTCTCTCTCTCTCTCTCTCTCTCTCTCTCTCTCTCTCTCTCTCTCATTCTTAAAAAAAACCCAATCAGCATGAATAAAAGGAACTTGTTCCCTTCATAAGCTAAAATAGATGGTAGCTGAGTATGTGTGATAACATGACACCATGGCCACAATTTATGAAACTAAGAGATTCGGAACCTTTGCGTTTATTCTTAGAATTATATTTATCTCATGGCAATGAGAGTGATGATGACCGTAATATAACACCTCATAATATGGTTGCTTTAAGGCAAGATTCCATAATTAATGTAGGTGACCACAACTACTTTTTGGTTTATCATGTACATTTCAAAGGAAATTATATTCTATTTGACTTCTTTTGTCATTTTCATAATTTTCTCAAGGATCATATTTAGCTTGCATTGTAGATAACCACTTAACAAAAATAGTGTATTAAAAGATTCTCAGTGTGACACTTGAACTGTGGTTCCAATAGTTTACTTCCAGTGAAATAAAAATGAAAATGCAAGGGTTTCATTCCCTCATCTCTAATGTAAGAGTTAGAGTAGGTATTTTTAGGTGTCTTTACATTCTAAGAAGAATTAGAATTAATTCTAATTAGAATTAATTGAATTAGAATTAATTGTGCTATTATATCACAAGCAGATCTACAAAGGTTGATTTTGTTGCATTTAGGGACTTAACTATGCCCCAAATTATCATGTAGATCTTAATAGTATTCTTTGCACTATATATGTGAGAAAACAAAATGATAGAGAGGTTGACTTGCCTATGATTACATGTCTAAAAAAGTTACAAAATCATAATTTGAATCCAAATCTGCTTCAATTATTGGATTTTTTTCACAGCCGAATGCTGTTTCTGATTCTACGTCTGTTTCTAGGTACATCTTATTCTACATTTGCCATCAAGTTTTCCAGAGTATCAACCAATGGAAGTCTATGGAATTTTTAATACATATATAGTATTTTGGTTAATATTCTAAGCACAAATTTCTCTTATTAGTTCAAGAAATACTAATTACAGACCAAGAAATAAAGTCCATCAGCAGTGAAGAAGAGTCTACATCAGGCCAGGCACCATTGATAAATAAAAAACAAGCAGAAGAGCAAAGAATTGATAGTAAATGTCTTAAAAATTAATAAATGTGATGGGAAGAATATATTAAGAAAAATATAAAACAAATGACCATAGAAACGGTTGACTCCCAGGAAGATGGAAGTACAGCAGAGAGGAGATCTGCTCGTTTGCAGACTTGAACTGACTAAAATCCAGCCCCCACTTTAGCTCAGGTAACAACAATTATAGAGACAGATGAGTCTGCAGAATCAGAAGGTATTATTGATTCTCATAAATGTGGAGAAGTCCTTGTACAAAGACAGAAGAACATTGAATAAGTATTTTTCCAATGTGCCTGTTGCTTCTGAGATTGAAGAAGAGAAGTTATTATGATGTTACCAAAAATGACATCACTGCTGTGGCAGTACCAACTAGCATATATCAGACTAGCTTGGAGCAATTACAGAATGTATGCATCATTAATGTGATTTAAATCTTCTGTGGTTACATCAAAGCAACCCAGGTCCTAGTGATTTTTATTTGTTTATTTTAAAATTTATTTTATTATCATATTTATTATATTTTAATTATTATATTATAGTAAAATATTAAAATAATATATTAGAATAATAAAATATATTTATTATTATATTATAATTTTATTGTTATAGTTATTATAATTTTATTTTATTTATTTATTTATACCAGGGATCCAACTCAAGACCTCGTGCTTGCCCGGCAGACACTTATGCTACTGAGCTAAATCCCCAGCCCCCTAGCAATAGATTTTAAAATGCATTATTGTTACCTAAACTGTGTACCACAGAATGAAAAGTACACATTAAAGAAGTGAGAAATTTTTACTAACTACTATTATATACTTTTGAAAAGTAAAATTTTTATTACTGAATATTGCATAGGAGAAAATTTGGTAGTAAAAATAAAAGGAGGGATTTTCTACTTGTATGCTTATATTCATCTCAAGTAAAAGTTTAAGTTTCCTGTTGCCTTTAGGACGCATGAAAATATATTTTTATATTTTATTGTTGGCTTTTCTTACCAACATATTATTAATCTAAAAGAGATACATATATTTTCTAAATTATGTTCTAAATCAAACTCCATTTTTGCTGCCTTCTACTGTGTTAATATGTATTACACTTTTTTCCTAAAACAGAATAAGAAAATGATTTATTTTTTAAAACTATGGCAACTGAATAGATTTTATTTGAAATTTTATGCACTAAAAGCTCTAAATAAACAGATACAGTCACATTTTTTTAAAAAAAGAACTAGGAAAATGGGTTATGTGCCTGTAAATTACACTGTTTATCTTTTATGGCCACATAACATCTGCTCTTGGGTACAGTCTAAAAGATGAAGAAAGCAGTAATTACAATATATTGCAACTCAAAAATACAAAATGCCATTAGTTCAATTATATCCTATGTAACTGGCTGGATGGTATTATTTTCTTTTTGAAGATAACATTCTAGTTTGCAGATAATAGTTTCCGTCAATGGATTCATCCACATTCTTCTTACAGTAACTCAAATAATTTTTAGCTTAAGAGCAAAAAAAATAAAAATCTAAGCATTCAATAAGACTTTGCAGACCACTGAGCTAATGAGAATATTCCCATTATTTATTTATCTATTTCTGTATTTATTTATAAACACATACTGAGTTAAGGTAAAAGTATTAACTGCAATGTGAAGAATTTTGATAAGGTGGATTGAGTATTATCTCTAAAGGGAAGTGGAGAAATTTCTTTCAGGCCTGAGGAATTGAGCAGTGGGGTAGAGATATTATGACAGACCGGAGGGAAATGATGTAACAGTCCTAGTGTCTCTAGATATTTTCTCTCTTTAAGAGAATCAGAATTTCTACATGTAGAATCCCGTGTTCAACCTATGACTCTATCACTTACCTTCTTTGTTTGGGGACACAGGGTTGATGAGTCAGTCATTTCTACATGGAAGTGACCTTGAGAACTGGAGCAACATTATTCCGATTTAACCAAAAAGCTACCATGTGGCCATATTAAGGGAGAGTGCAGAGAAGGACAGAATTTTCTCATGCTCTTCTAAAAACAAAGCGTCATTAAATCATTAAGGTGTCTGTTAAAGATCATTTCAAGGCTGAAGCAGAAAAAAAGAATCTGACAGTTAAATGGACTTGACGAAATTAAAAAAACTAACTTCTCAAAATAAAAAATAGGACACAAGATTAAAATTCCAAATTGACCTTAACATGGAAAATGCAAACATATTTGAGTTCTTCCACAGAGAAGCCAGCATGAAGCAATCAGGAAAATCATGAAATAATCTGACTACCTAGAAAAAAATCAAGAGTTAGCTTACAAATTCATACTTAAAAGAGCCCTCCACACCTGTTTTTCTCCAAAGGGATAAAAAATGAAGGACTAACTCCTACAAAATTTAATCCAAAGGGAAATTGTGGAGGGGGAGAAGGTAATCTGAATGTGAAGAGCAAATACAGTATTAACACCTTTTGATCTTCTTGGAAACTATACTAACTCCAAGTATTGCTGGATCTGGTTGGACTGAATCTGTAGCTTTCTGTTTTAGATTTTTATGTTTTCTGTTACTTACTCTCAAATAATCACACATTAGCACAGCCCAAAATTACATGTATATATTAGAAGTTCTACATGAATATCTAACTGAAAATTATTCAGGATCACATGAATCTACAGGATGGTCTTCTTAGCTAAAATTTTATTTAAAAATTCTTATTTTAGGAAGAAATTTAACAAATAGTTATTTGAAGCAGCCTTTTACCAATCCATGTTACATTTATCGTAATGGCTCTTGAGTTGGATCAGGAAAAACTGGTGGGACCCTCAGGCCCAACTTCTAGCTTCCATCAGATAACTTCTACTTTGCAAATCGACTCTCAAGATTTCATATTAATAAAGGATACAGGAGTTTACAAGAGTTTGAAAACTTTTTAATCTCTTCCTAGTAAGACATTATATAGGATTCTTTGGAGTTAATATACTATTTCTTGCTAAATTCCGGATGGTTTCATGAGGCTTTCTTGGGTTAATCAGTGAACCTTGTTTCCCAGGCCCCAGGGGAATGGAAAGGTACCTGTTCCCACTGACCGGATTCCCTAATAGCTAGGATGTATCAATAACTCCTTCACTTTTAAAATACAGTCTGTGCCCAACTTCTAACCTACAGAGCCCCTTGTTCTCTCGTCCTGGCCTGTGTTGGTGTCTAATCCATTCCCCGTCTCATCCTCCATCAGAAAGAGAGGACTTCATTTCCCATAAGAATTTCTTCCATTCTTAGTCCCTTCATAAACTCACATATTATTCTACTTAGAGGAGGAAGCTGTGGTTAAATGATTACAGAGAAAGTGAGCACTTTCAACTCAATCCAAGAGATACTGGAGCATTATTTATGAATGAGAGATTGCTTTTGGTGTGGGGAGGAAAACAAAAATGCCTGAGTGAGAAAAGTCCTCAAGGAGCAAAACTAATACAGTGAGAAGGGTGGAAGACCCCGGAGGAGGCAGTAGAGGAGGCTACAGAGATAGAACAGGTTTCCTGTCCCAGGGTGGTATGGATACCGTGAGTGTTAATTCCCAAGGGAATTTAAAGTAGAACATAAATTCTTGATTGTCCATCTTTTAGTGCATACCCATGCATTTACTTTACCATGCAGGAGTGTTGTAAGTGAACTTTTGAGTAGGTGAACACATACATGTATGAATAAATGCATACATGAAGGAAAAAACGTGCCACCTATCCCCAAGAAGCAAAGATGTACTCAAGGAGATGAAAGTTAAACCTGATTCATTTTGGCCTCTTGCCAATCCCAGCCTCACCGGATACATTCTGACTAGTTTCAGACAAGATGCTATTTGTCCCATGTTGCTGAAAAGCAAATTCTACATAGGGCAGCAAATTATTTCATATTCACCCGTCCATAAGCAATCTTCTTGGACACTCTTCTCAAATCCTACATCTGAATAAAGATTAAGGTAAGCCATGGTGCTATTTCCATGGAGTACCAGTTGGTTTAGGAAAAGTCGAGTGGACCCTCAGAATCCCCAAGTGCCAGCCAGTGCTTGAGCAGCTGAACATCAGTGTGGATGTTGAAGAGAGGAGGACATAAAGTTTTAGTGATTCCACCCCTGACCGTGGGAGCAAGAGGTAGAGAAACACTCAGAACTCTTTGCATCCAAAACCCATCTTTTGCCTATGGAGGTGTATTTCCCAACATGATGCAGGTGTGTCGGAAAAAAACAAACGTTTATGTGGTAAAGATTGTCTGTCTCACAAACGTCCTGTTTGATATTAATCATGCAATTGCAACATACTTGAAGTCAGGGTTTCTGATAACTACTCAGGCTATTCATTGGTATTCAAGAGATGCTATGAACTGTGAGTCAGATAGCCTCCAGCTTGGACTCTCGCTATAAAAAGAAGTCTTCTAAGGTGAGCTACCGGAGGAAGAGGCAGGTAGGAGCTGTCCACTTGTTGCCCTGCAAAGGAAAACAGAGGTCAGCATGCTCAGTTTTTCGCTGCTGCTGTTGCTGTTGTGCTGGGATGTGGGGTCTCATGGCTTCCCAGCAACTCAAGAAATACAAGAAGAAGATGCGGAGCTGGTCCAGGTATATACTATTTTACACATACTAGAAATGCAAGTCTTTAGCTTCAATTTTTCTACTGTAGTGTAATGGAGTTTATTTAAGGGCAAAGAGAAAAAAATTTTTTTTTAGAAACAGTACCTTCTCAAGCCCCTTCTTTTCCAGTTGGAAGTAAAACAACAGGATGCAAATGTCACTTTAGAAATTTAAAGATTTGCAACAACATGCAAATTTCACTCTCTGTGTCTTACTTACTGTGAAGTTCAGTCTTTTTTGCAAGGAATAGTGAGAGGGACTCTACTTTGAAACTGAATTTTTTAAACTCTTGATAAGGACAACAAAGATCATGCTGTCTAAACAAAAGCTTTGAAAATAGTTTTCTATCTTGACTAAAATTTCGTACTATTCACTTTTGTAAATGAGAAATACTTCCCGCTCAGTATTTCAATAATTTTTATCTTTTACCAGAAATACCTGGAAAACTACTATAATTTGAACGAGGGCACACAAGTTGGAAAACAAAGAAGAAGCATTAATAGCCAGGTGGAACAACTAGAGCAGATGCAGAAATTCTTTGGACTGGAAGTGACCGGGAAGCCAGATAAGAAAACCCTGAATGTGATGAGGCAGCCCAGGTGTGGGGTGCCTGATGTGGCTTGGTTCACCACCATGCCTGGGGGACCCGTTTGGGAAATGAAGAATCTGACTTACAGGTGACTATCAGAATGAGGGCCCTGTTTCTTACTAAAATGGTAAGAAGTAAGGCCTAATATGTCTGTATTATGTTTTATTAAGGATTATAAGTTACACACCACTTTTGCCAAGATCAGTTGTGGATAAGGCCTTTAGGAAAGCCTTTCAACTTTGGAGTGAAGTCTCGTCCCTGACATTCACCAGGATCTTTCAGGGGGAAGCGGACATAATGATAACCTTTGTCAGAGGAGGTAAGCTCTTCCTGTAGCATGAAAATAGTTTCACCTAACTGTCCCTGGCTCCTAACTCTCCTCGGCTTTGCGGCTAGAATTCCTTGTTGAAGAGGTTGTTGATCTACATCACATTTGTTGAAGTCTGGTAGCATCTTAGCAAAGCTAAAGCCTGCCGTCCTAAGTTAGCCTAAATGAGAACCAATGGGGCCTTTCTTTGAATTCCATTTTTGCAGAACATGGTGACAATAACCCCTTTGATGGACCTGGAAATAAACTCGCTCACGCTTTTGGACCAGGGCCACGTATTGGAGGGGATGTTCATTTTGATCTAGATGAGACATGGACCAATGAATCGTGGACTGAGGATTTTAGTAGTAAGTAAATCAATTTTCTTACTCTCAGTTCCTTCGCCCCTTCATAGTTCATTTCAATGTTGGATTGACTTAACTGACAGAACACTAATGACAGAAAGACATTTTTCCATTACCACTCAGAAAATGGAATATTTAGAGCAGCAGAAAAGAAGTTAGCTTTGTTAGAATAACTTCTTATTGGTGACAAATAGGCCACTCTAACATTTCCATTAAGAAAATGTTGAAAAATTTTACACTTTGCTTGTGGCTATCTAGTTTGTATCTTCTTTGTAAGAAAGTTACAGCAAAATTTAACAATGGTAGCAAGCTAATATGGAAATTAAGGGGGAAAGTTTTTCTGTGTTTTCCAAAATTTTCAGCATTAACCATTTATCAACTTGGTAAGAAAAATATGAAATCATAATAAAACTTTATTTCTCTGTGAAATAATATGTATCAGATAATTGTTAACAAAATCCACTCATCTGAATCTGTGCTAAACTGTCAGTCAATACTTAATTTTACCAATACAATGCTAGAGTTTAGGCTTGGACATCTGCCTTCATTATTAATTAAATAATGCCTCCCACCTTCAGAAAAACTGTTATAAAATATGTGTGCATATATATCTACATAAATGTATATGTATGCTTCAAAAGTGACCAAGAAAATAAGAATTAGTCCTTATAGAATTGTAGACTGCCAGGCATGGTGGTGCATACCTGTAATCTCAGTACTCAGGAGGCTGACGTAGATGGATCTCCAGAAGTTCAAGGCCAGCCTGAGCTACATAACGAGACTCTCAAACAAATAACAACAAAAAGAATTCTGGATTATATCTTAAATAAATGCCTCAAAACTGAATGCATTTAATTAACTTAAAATGTTTTTTTTTTTGAACTTTTAGAGTATGACTTGTATTATTCTGCGGCTCATGAATTTGGTCACTCCCTTGGACTTGGTCATTCTTCCGACATTGCATCTTTAATGTACCCCATCTATCAGCACACTGACAAAGTTATACTAGGACAAGATGATGTTGATGGCATCCAAGCACTATATGGTAAGAATAAAAATTTTATGGACAGGGAACTTCTGGTCTTTATACCTATTACAAATAGGTATAAGAACAGATGAACTGCTGTATCCTTTACGTGCTTGCACTGTTTATGCAGTTTCCGAACATGAGACAAAACTAACTTGCTTTCTTATTTCTCTGAGGACCTCCCAAAAAACCCATCAACAAGAAATTCTTAAAAACCCCAGAAGCGTGTGATAGGAACTTTACCTTTAATGCTGTAACTACAGTTCGAGGAGAGATAATGTTCTTTAAAGAAAGGTGAGATTTCAGTTCTTTCTGTGTTCTGCCCACTAATAAGCTCCATGTACTATTTCTTTTACATTGACTTATATTTATAATTATATGGTAGCAATTGATTTTATTTATACAACATAATATGTTTAAATTTATTTTCCCACATATATTGTTAGGCCATTTTGAGTCTCAAAAATACCACTGAAGTAGAAAATCAGTATAATCCCATTGTACAGAGAAGGCAGCGAACAAGAAAGAGAAACCTTTTGGGACAGAGAGCTCGCTAATGACAGAGTACTTATTGGTTTTCTGACTCCTAACCAGCGTTTTTTTTTGTTGTGCCAATTTTCAAAATGTTGAGGAGAAATCAGTCTATTCACAGCACCATCATGTTGCAGTCTGTGAGCTCTCTGTAACGATCACCCCTTCCTCCCTGGAATGGATGGCCCTCCCAAAGCTTGCGATCATAAAGACCCTGTGTTACCCCTGAAATACAGAAGAAGGAAAAGGAGAAGAAGAAGGAGAAGAAAGAGAAAGAGGAGGAGGAGATGAAGAAGGAAAGGAAGAAAGAAGAAGACGAAGGGGAGCAGGAGCGGGGAGAAGGAAGAGGAAAAGAAAGTAAAAGAAGAGGAAGAAGGAGAAGAGGAGGAGGAGGAGGAACCATTACTGGGAGAATCCTTGAGTTCATGAGATATCTTGGGCAGACATGGGCAGCCACAATTTTGTGCTTCCCTCCTCTGAGAAGGATCTTGGAACTGTCTCCTCAGCATGTGTACTCAAAAGGACTGGGTCTCTCTCCCAAGAACAGAACAGGTCTGCTCTTTATACTACAGTGATTCCTAGAGGACCAGGAAAAATAACATAACCTTGTAAATGATGCAGCTTACAGACCAGTACAGATAGAACAGGGCTTGAGATGGGAGGAGGGTCCTGAAAGATTTTCCCCCCTAAGTCATTCTTTTTAGAGCATGGTTGGTGCTGCTTTATTCCTTTGTGGTCACCTCTGTCGCAAAATACAGGTATTAGTGCCCAGTGCTTTCCATCCTGTTAATCAGTTTCTAGTTTTGGTGTGAAAGAAGAGGCTGGAAATATACAGAATATGGCTCAATGCCAGGAGATGTTGAAGAAACATGATTTAAAGGAAAGTTCACTTTAGCAGAACACAACTATCAAAACAAGCTTTCAGGGATGACTCCAAGAAGTAGCACAATTCTAGGGCTTGCAAGAACTGAAAGAACACAGAGATGATTTAAACATCATCACATCAGGAAAATGCAAACAGATACAGACAATAACTGACTTGACCAAGATCTCACAGCCACGCTGAAGCAGAACAAGACCAAGAAGTAGGATTCTAACTTCCAAGGCATGGAATATGGAGTATGGAAATATGGAATATGGAAAATTCTCCTGTCAGTCCACATGATGGTCTGTTCTATACTGTTGCACCAGTCCCTATGAACTGTCGAATCAACTTTGTGTATCACTTATCAGAGACAAAAAAGCAGTGGCTGCCAGAGACAAATTAAAAATTAGCCTTTGCTTCTTATCAGCTCTATAGCCTTAGACACCTCTCTTATTTTCCCTAACCTCAATTTTTAATCCTGCCATGGAAGAAATAAGACTTTGCTTTATTATTTATGCTCTTGAGGTTATTAATGCCTATTGCATTTGTGTGTTAGAAATAGTATATGATGGTGCTCTGCTGTGACTCTTGAAATTTGCCATGACGGGAATATTTCCATGAACGAATTAAGCAAATGTGATAGATCCAAGCTTCCTGTGCCCCACTTTCTCTTTTGAAGAGTCAGATGTTGAAATTTCACAAGCACACAAATAGTACCCACAACAAGAAGGAGCTGGGTGCCAGGTAGAGATTGCCAGGAATTAGACTGAAACTGTTTGTTTCTTTTTCTTATTTTTAAAATCAGGTTCTACCTTCGTCCACTGCCCCAAGAAGAAATCCAAGTGAATCTCATTTCTGTGTATTGGCCACACCTCTCAAGTGGATTTGATGCTGCTTATGAATTTGAAACGGAAGATAAAATCCTGTTTTTCAAGGGTAATGCTTCCAATTATTTTTCACTGTTTTTACAAATTAATTTTTTTATTTATTTTGGGGGTGAGATGGAAGGGTATTAGCTACATTCTATGCATGGATTTTTGAAAATCTAACAGTCTCACCAGTCAAATTAATCAGAGTGAAACTCTTCAATCAAAACTTACATTATGCATTTGAGTCATTTCAAACAAAAAGAAAATAATTTGAAATAGAACTATTCTGACCAGTTTATGAATCTAGACTTATAAACATGTTTTCTGTGCAAAGTATGTACTTAAAACTTTCCCCATATTACTGGAGGTGCTCAGAAATAAAGTTAGAGAAGTGGGACAATTCTACAGAAAATGAAACAGAAACATTTTATTTGTGTGGTTTCCCACACCCTATTTATTTTTTTATTTTTTGGTACCAGAAGCCACCTCCTTGAGCAAGGGCAAGGAGAGGCCTCCATTGAGCAATCAAATGGGACATTGCCACCTGATTATCTGGGTATAATCCTCCCAACAGTGGCACTGGAATCACCATGCAGGCCATTACCAATACAGAATCTCAAATCCCAGCCAGACCCTCTATGAACAAAATCTGAATTTTAACATGTTTCCTAGGGAATGTGTGTGCACATTAATATACACACAGTTCTAAATTATTATGAAACAAGTGAGACACATTTTTCATTCTATCAAAATGAAACAGAATCCTATGCTTCTGACTTTGAAGACTGCCAAACACAAATACTTTTGCAAACATTTTTGGTTTTGTACAGCAAAGATTAAGATACTTGATCCTGTAACACATGCAAAACAAAGAATTGAAGGTCATTCCAACAGGCAAACACTTTGAAAGGACTTCCAGCCTTTGCATTGAGAAGTTAAGGAAGTCTTTACATATAAAAAGTTTCATGCTGCTTTTTTAATAAGGAGCAAATCATCAGATCTGTGAACAAGAACAATCCTTGCCTAAGGATTCAAGACTAGCTTTAAGGAGTCTGGAACAGGATTCCAACATTGTTGTTTTCAAAATCTCTAGAAGATTCCAATCTGCAGCTAGGACACCGCACTAGCATGTGAAAGTAAAATCTTAGCTGAAATTGTATCTTACTGTCTATTGGATCCATGAGCTATTATTTACATCTCTGGTTTTTATTTGGCAGGTAACAAGTACTGGGTTGTTCAGAATTTGAATGTTTTATCCGGATATCCTAAGCATATTTACCAATCCTTTGGTTTCCCTATGACGGTGAAAAAAATTGATGCTGCTGCTTTTGACGTGAATACTGGAAAAACATACTTCTTTGTTGCTAACAAGTACTGGAGGTAAAACTGAGCACTAAACATTAGGCTTCTGGACATTGTGCTACACATCTGTATTCCTAGATACTCTGGAGGCTAAGGCAGGCAGACTGCAAGTTTCAGACCAGTCTGAACAATTTATCCAGATCCTATCTCAAAACAGAAAAGAAAAAAGGGGCTGGGTGTAGCTTAGTGACAAAGCACTTGCTCAGCATGCATTAAACCCTGAGTTCAACCCCCTAGCATCACCAAAAATAATAAAGAAATAAGGCCCTAGTTCTGACTCTATTGAAAGTTCTAGATTTATCCAGTTCAAAATGAGTCTCAAATTGCTTTATTCAGCTACCTTTTCTGTGAATGACCATAGCTAATCTAGTACTCATTTATTTAAATCCATTAATGAGTAATCACCACATAATGCTTGTGCTGGGACTCCTGAAAGCAAGTTGTATTGAATTTCAAAAAGATGTAAAAATGAAGGCATTCATCTTTATAGAGTTACTTTGGCCAAAAGAAATCTTTCTTGCATAACGTTTTACATCATTAGGATAAGGTATAGAATTTGCTAGGTGATTAAAATTAGACATTATATTTCAAAGAGAACTTATAAATTTTCTAGTCCACCCAGACTTCTACCTCTCTTCACCCAACTCCCCATTTTAAAATCTCTAGAATTAAGAGTTCTTGTTAAATTCATGCTAGCGTGCTTTCTGTAATGATTTTGAAAAGTCTTGATTTTTAGCAAAAAGTTCTCACCCTCCTGACCATTTTCTGACCAGGTATGATGAAAACAAGAAATCCATGGATGAAAATTATCCTAAAATAATAGCACAGAACTTTCCTGGAATAAAGAAAGTTGATGCTGCTTTCTGCAAAAATGGTAAGTGAGTATAAAATCTGTCTTCCATTTTGCTGCCATAGTAATAGCATCAGTATTGCTGTTTGGAGCAGCAAATACCAAAAAATTTTGTGTTAAAAACTTGAGGCTGTCAAGAGTTCCAATTAAAACAATAAACTAGCTGTATGATGTAGTAAATCTTCTTTGTTTTATTTCTAGGAATTTTCCATTTATTTCATGGAAAGAAGCATTATGAATATAATCTGGCAACAAAGCAAATGACTACCCTGAAAAGTAATAGTTTATTCAACTGCTGAGAATATTGACAAACCATTAGAAAGTTCATGGAAAAATGTATTTTGTGAGCCCAAGGAAGATGTTTTTCTAAAGAGCTATATATTTTTCAGTATTTTATTTTTTTCTAGGATCAGTGATCCACAGAACTATTAACTTCTATCTACCTCACTTTTTGTAATGAAGAGTATACTGTTTTATGTACTAATGTAATTTATTTCCATAAATTCTACCAAAGAAGATCAAGTTCATGGTTATATTATGAATTCACACTGGCCACTGTGGGGAGGGAGATTTTTTATGTATAAGATGATATATAATATCATCTTGTGACATGAGAGAAAACTCTTCTCATACAAAGTTATATGAAATAAAGCCATCAGTGTCTCTACTCTTCTGAAAGCTTTCTATTACATTTATTATGTTTTTATTCCTTGATTATATATATAATCAAACTATATACAAGTTTGTTTTTTGAGACAAGAGTCTCACCATATAGTTGAGGCTGGCCTTGAACCTGTGGCAGTCTTCCTGCCTCAGTCTCACTAGGTGAGGTCCAACAGGTTGCTATTACCCAATTATAAAGCCTCATTTACGAAGATTAATTTTCATATTTAAAGTGAGAAGAAAACAGTATGTAAAATATTCATCGAGAAATTAGTCCATTTAAAAATCAAATTTCTACCTTCCCATGGAGTTTATATCATAAAGAAGGGGAAAGAAATCTGTTCTCTTTGTCCCTTATAAAGAGTCCAAAATAGTTTTTAAGTTAAAAATCAGTGAAGGCGGCCCCACCAGCGGGAACTCAGAGGAAGTCTGCATCAGGCATAGGCTGCCCAGAACCTCCCCTGGGGGCCCGCCCTGCCACCGGGAACATCGAGGCGGCCCACCCAAGACTTAAAACTGCCCTGGACTGCTTCAGCTGGGCCCACCCTCCCACCTGGAACATCAGAAGATCTCAGCGGGATCCAGTTAGTGTGAGAAAATTTGGAACTTTGCTCCCAGGTGGTGAACTTTGGACTACACCACATTGACTGTGTCAGTGTGGTGAGTATAAATAGAGGTGTACAGGGGATAAATTGGGCCAGTAGTAAAACCCCCTACAACTAACCATTAACTTTGTTGTGTCTGAAAATAGTGTGTGTGATCACCTCCTATACATGGAAAACACCAGGCAGAGTGAAAATGACAAAATGAAAAAGCAAAATGCAGTCTCAAACATATAGTTCACCAGAAGCAAGTATAGGAGACATTGAAATAGAGGACCCCAAAAGTAACACACCAGGAATCTCTGAAAAGATAGCCAGTGAAATAAAAAAACAACTGCATCAGGCTATAGAGGAAGTCAAATTAGAAGTAGTCTCCCATGTAAAGATAGAAATAACTCCTTTAGTAAAGGAGTTGTTGAATGCAGCTAAAGAAGAACTAGAGAAAAAAGTACATGAGCATGGGAAACTGATTGAAAGTTTGAATGAGCAATATAGAAAACAAGCAGAATTCATGAAACAAACTCAAAGAGACATCCAAGAAACAAAAAATTCTGTTGAAAGCGTAAAAAACTGCCTAAAGGAAGCTGAGGATAGGATTTTGGACCTTGAGGACAGGATCACAGTTAGTGATCAGGAAAGGATAGAACTTTTAAAAATAACAAAGCAGCATGAAATGACAATCCAGAACCTTCATGATGATGCCAAGAGCAACAATATAAGAATAATGGGCATTAGTGAAGATACAGGAGTCCAGGCAAATGACATACGTAAAGTATTTACAGAAATAATAGCAGAAAATTTACCGAACATGGGCAAAGAATCTGATATGCAGATAAGTGAGGCATATAGAACACCAAACAGTCACAATCAACATAAATCCACACCCAGACACATAATAATTAAGATCTCAGACATACAGCATAAAAATAGAATATTAAAAGCTGCCAGAGAAAAGACACAACTCACCTATCAAGGAAAGCCCATTAGAATCACAGCAGACTTTTCAGCACAAACTCTCAAGTCAAGAAGAGCTTGGAGTGAGGTATTTCAAGCCCTGAAAGAAAACAACCTTCAACTTCAAACAACTGATGTACCCAGCAAAACTTTCATTCAGATTTAATGGAAAAACACAATACTTCCATGACAAAAAACAACTGAAGAAATTCATGTCCACCAAACCAACCCTAGAAAGAGTACTGAAAGACATACTAGACAGAGACAAAAATAACCACAATCCCCAAAACAACAACAGAAAGAAACCACCAGGTAGGATAAGCAATTAAATAAGAGGAAAAGCAGAAAGAAACAAGTGGAACATAACATGACAAAGTTGAGCAAGTACATGGAAATCCATATGGAGAATTCTCAGGAGACTAAGATTGGAAGCCCCATTCAATCCAGCTATCCCCCTCCTGGGTATTTTCCCCAAAAAACTGAAAAGTTCATATCACAGTGATATATGTACACCCATGTTCACAGCTGCACAACTTGTGATAGCTAAATCCTGGAAATAACCAAGATGCCCATCAACTGGATGAAAAAGATGTGGCATTTTTATACAATGGAATATTGCTCAGCTATAAAAAAGGATGACCTTGAGGCCTTCATAGGTAAATGGAGACAACTTGAGACTATCCTCATTAGTGAAATAAATAAGAATCATATTTATGAATATCATATTGTGTCTCTAGTGTAAAAAGTAAATAAGAACTACAAGATTAATAAAACCAAAATGTTTAATTGCTATTGTAAAAAAGAGAGGAAAAGAAAGTACTCTAAGGGATATAACTGCATGTATGTTTGAGTGTGTAAAATAGATGACCATATTGCTGAATCTTTGTAGGATCTTTGAGCAAAATTGTTTGTAGTCTGACTGTTTGAATATTTACTATGTACCCTTTAACTTTGTAACTTGAACAACTACATCCAGGATGACAGTACGTAATTTATAAATTACTGATTTCTTAGTGGGGCTTTTTCTCATTCTCTTTTTTTCTTTCTTTCTTTTAGAATTCTGTATTGTTGCTACCCTCTTTTCTGGTCTTTTTCTTTTCTTTAAATAAAATTTTAAAAATGTATAATTGCTATTGTGAAAAAAGAGGAAATAGGAAGCACTATAAAAGATATAGCTGCATGTATGTTTAGGTGTGTGGTATTAATAACCATATTTCTAGGTTCTTGTTGGATTGCTGAACAGATCTGTTTGCACTCTCACTGCTTTAGTGTCCACTTTGTGTGCTTTAATTCTGTAACTTGAATAACTATTTCTAAAAGAACAATATGTAATGTATCAACTAGTGATTTCTTACTGTTTATCTTCTTTTCTTGAAATTCTGTAATATTTCTACCTTTTTCCTGTT
>PVLA01013858.1:23623-34279 GCA_004027455.1 Hydrochoerus hydrochaeris | reverse complement strand
TTCCATGACTAAATTAAAAGACCACCTAAATAGCAGAGAAAGAGACTACCTCAGAGAAACCTCCCTCTCTTCCATGTGGGGAGGCCTTTTTCCTTACATTGCCCCCTTATTAGGCCCACTAGCCGCTTTACTGTTATTCCTAACTGTTGGCCCCTGCATTTTCCAAAGGATCATGACACTCCTTAAAAATAGGCTCGACACATTCATGGCCAAGCCCATTCAGGTACATTATCATCAATTGGAGATGGCAGATCAAGAAACTTGGAGGGAAACAACCCCTACAAATGGTCCATGTAATGATGTGTGAGCCAACTGCCCTGAGACTGGACAGGCAGCCAGAGACAGGCAACTGGGACACATATGTTATGCCACCGGCCGCCTAAGACAGGCACAGGACCAATTGCTGTCCTGCAGGCCCATGACGGGTAAGGCCTGGTTGGGTTCATATGAAGAGTCCTTGACCTAAGACAGGGGCTGTCCTCATAGGGCCTGCCATACTCTTATAAAGTGATAAGGGAGAAGATGTAGGGAGCAGCATGATAGCTTCATGGCTGCCGCTCCATCTCTCCCTCCTGTGGGCATCCAGTGCGTGGGCCTACATTTCCCAGGATCCTCTCTCCCCACCCAGGAAATGACAGTGACCCATCTGTAACTTCCCACCCCCGCTTCTTTATAAGCCAGGAACATTGTTCAATAAACGAGGTTTGATTGGGAAACTTCAACTTGCCTCCATCTCTCTCTTCACCCTGCCCCCGCCCCATTTTCCTTCCTCTAGGGGAAAACTCACGAATTTGTCTGCAGGCCGGATCAGTGAAGACCATAGGTTCGATTCCCAGTACCCCAAAAAATTCTTTATGAAAATTCTCATCCAGAATCAAAGCCTTCACTCCCTCGAATAGGAAATTGGGGAGAATTTGCCTAAATTAATCAATGTTTGACTCCAGCCAAGATGTCTCATGGAAGGCAGACAGCGTTTTGTTAATCAGACTTCCTTACAGGGTGGCTTTTGAGTACACTAAAGATAAACAGGCTGCAGACATACGGATTGGATTTCCCACGAAATGCACAGGTTTTGGGATGAAGAGGACACATCTTTAGAAAGACGATTTGGCCTGTGCAGAGCCAGAGAATTTAACGAATCCTTCCACAGGCCTTGCCAAAGCCCAGCACCCCTGGACTTTCAGAGCCTACCAGCTCCCCTTCAGTTAGTGCACCTAGCAGCCCGGCCAAATGAAACAGAGAAGTCAGCATCTCCAGAGGCGGATGTCTGCCAGTCCCAACCCTGGAGATATGTCCAAGGGCTTCCAGCTGGTCCTGTGTGCCAGGAGGACAATTGGAAAGCGCTGGAGTCTCTCTGCGTATCTGCTTCGGGTTTCTTCCAGAGACACTGTGGTGGGAACCGCCAAGCTGGGAACAGGATCCGTGCTGTCAAGTATTTGTAAAACCCCGCTTCCTTGTGCGGAGGCCAGCTTCCTCCCACCCCAGTCTGCCAGAGGACAAGGAACAAGGGCTATTGTTAAATTCATAGTGCTCCCTGCAGAAGTATGGCAGGTGGCGAGAGGTTCAGCCGTTGAGTCCCAGCCAAAACATTCCTCGGTTTTTCCTTCTGGGGGAGGCGGCCGAACCTGCTGTGAGTCAGCGCTGAGCGGGCGGCAGCGGGGGACCGTGCCGAGCATCCTGCCTGCTGAGGAGAATCAGTCAGTTCTTGGAAAGAAGGAAGAACGCAGCTTGCTCTGCTTCATGCTTCCAGCGTGAAGCTCTGGCCCCGGGTTGCAGAATTAGCAAGCTTCCGCAGCTCAGGTTAGTCTACCCCATACGCACGTGGCGTGGTTGAAAAATACAGCGAGTGCCTAAAGCTTTCAAATTCATTACGGTTAAATACACATGGCCAGAATCTGCCTCACAATCCTCCTCTCCGCTTCAAGCACACTTGTTCCACTGTCTCTACCGCCTCCTGCAGCAGCTCTGCAGTCCTCTTTCCTGAGGGTCTTCAGTTGCGCAGCCCTTGCGGCCTCTATGTCCCGACTGGATTCCAAACCTTTCCCTTTCATGGGCATTGGGACGCTGGGGAGGGGCCAGAAGTCAAATGGTGCCAGATCTGGTGGCTACGGTGGAAGAGGACATAGCACTGTGTACTTGACTGCAGTGGTCACCAGGTTTTTGATCACACTTAATAAAGACTCAAAAAAAGAACTCTTCCCCTCCCAGAACTGCTTCGGAAAGTGGCAAGAAGGGTGGGATAAGTGTGCACAAACCAATGAGGAGGGTTTTGAGGGAGAACCATGGGACTCTTTTAATAGAACACTTTGTTTTAAAATAATGTAAGCATTTGATGCATATTTTGATGCTCTTTGTGTATGTTCATTGTGTTTCCACTCAGTGGTGGGTCCATGTCATGTGCAGAGAGACCTATATTTAACTCGGACTTTTCCACAGAGGATTTGCATTTTCAGGCAAAATTCCCTTTCCTGCATTTTAGAACAGAAGTCCTTGATACTGAACCATTAAACTTGGACCTCATCTGAGACATCTAAACGTTTTGGGAAATGTTAGATTTCCTCTCACTCTTGATGGAGTTATACCATCTACGCCAACACTCCAGAGAGTCTTTTTTTCAGTAAAATAAGTAGCTCAAAAATTTATTGATCCAAAACTCTGCCCCTCCCCAAGATTGTGCCTCAAGCAATTTGGGAATTATAACAGCTTAGAACAAAGAGCCAAAATTTTCATGAGACAAATCTGTTATCTTAAAATAATTGTAAGGAGCTGGGTGTGGTGGTATATATACACTTCTAATTTCAGAACTCTGGGAAGCTGAGGTAGTAAGGTCACAAGTTCAAGACTAGCCAGGCAAGAATCTTAGCAAGACTTTGTTTCAAAATAAAACATAAAAAGGTCTCAGAATATAAACCCAGTGTGAAGGCCCTGAGTTAACTTCTGGTAGCAAAAAGAAAAATAAAAAGATAACTGTACTGTCTGGAGCTAGCAGGGGAGAGAGGTGGGGACCCAGAAGACCCTCCTGGAGAGATTTTATGCTCATTAGGTATTGACAGGCAAAGGAAAGTGTGCCAGAGGGAAAATGTGGGGAAAGACACTGTAGACAAGAGTGTGTGCAGGGTCCTGGCTCCTGCAGAAAGCAAGCTTGTCTCCATCGGGCATGCATGGACGTGTGTCGGCAGGGCAGCACTGGGCCAGAGAGAAGAGGCTGGGATGGGTGAAAACCAGATCTTGAAATTCTTTCATGCTGCTCTGATGATCTGAGCTTAGGTAAGTGTTTAAATATCGAAAGGTGACTTCCTGTAGCTTCGAGTTTCTGATGTTTTACGTAACATATCTCCTTCAGGCATCCCATGGTAAACGCTTATCTAACAGGATTCTTTCAAGTCCCAAATCTAGTTTTATGTACAATGATTGTTTCTGAAGATAAAGTAATGTGGTTTTTGATGTTTGGGAATACTCACCCTAAAAATTTCATTTTAGTGCCCGCAACTAGAGAAGTGGGCTTAGCAGCATGTCCAATCAGGGGTAAGCAGAGGGAATCTCAATCGCCTATGCTGGAATTGCTGAAGAGTGAGGGAGTGGAGGTGAGATGCTGGTGGGTGAACCAGTTCTTGCCCCAAAAAGGATGAGACCAGAATGGAGATCTAACCTTAAAAGACTCAGTGCTGTGTGCTATTAGGCACAAGGCTTTCTAGAAAGAATAGTGGCCTGGAGTCAGAGCGCCTGGCATCTCACTCTGGCTTGAAGACAACTTGCTGTTCAAGATAGGCAATGTCTTTCTCCTGAGGTGAAATGAATTGGGCTGTAAGACTGAGACAGTGAACTGTGCTGTCGATTTGAACAACAAAGGCCCAGCTGATTGGTTTAGCACAGTTCTGGGTGTGTCTGATTTACTGAAGAGGAAAGGCCCACCCTGGGTAGGGGTGACACCAACCAATAGGCTCGGAGCCTGAGTGGAATCAAAAGGGAAAGAAAGAAGCCTGGCTTCCATTTCTTCAAAGGTGCTTCAGTCCTCGCCTTCACCTTTGGATGTCCATCTCCACACTTCCAGTGCAGACTCTTTGACCTTCTAGAAGCAACCCTTTGGCTTCCCTCCCTGGGCTGGGGGTGCCCTACGCTCTCCTGCTTGTCCTCTTGGCACCCTATCTTGTTCACCTGGCAATCACATGCTTGCCCCACTGTGAGAAACTGTGTTAGGCTCCTCAGATGGCCAAGTCAGGTAATCCCTTCCCAAAGCTAAAAGCGCACATCCCTATTTTATCATGTGTCTGGCTGGATTCATCTTCTTAGCGTCTGCTTAGCATTCTGCCTGCCCCCAATTCTAGCCATTCCTTAATTCTAGGGCCTTGAAGCCATTGTAGTCAAAGAAATGATGCTAGAAATATTATTATCCTAGTTGTGCAATAAAGCTAAATTCAAAAAATGAATAGCAAAGCTGGGTGGTGAAACCAAAGCTCAGGCTCTTCACTGGCCCCACCAGTGATGGGTAGAATAGGTTCAATGGATAAATAAATTTGAATCTTGGTACCAAGTAGCTGCTTGTTTAATAAATTGGTCACCTACTGCATAGGCCACCAGTGGACACCCAATGTGGCTCCTAAGAGCAAGTGCCAGCAGCTGCTGTCCTGTGGGGACTCCTGTTCGTGACGGCTTCTGTTGTTCATTAGAATGACCCACCAAGGCCCTTAGGAAGGACTTTATGTACATTCATTCCGATGCTTCATTTAGGGCCTGCTTTAAGATAAATCAGCTCTTTAGAACTGGAACTGAGGTCTCCTATTTCCCAGCCCAAAATTTTATTTTATGTAGCACATGCTCTTTTTAGAGTCGAGTTTAATATCAATATACTCTCTGCTCAGCCTCCTTGCTAAGCATCTTTTTTAAAAGGCTATTCCACCAAGAGCTCATTTCTGGTCATGAAATCCTTACATTCATAGCGAACAGGATATGGTTCCCAGAATGCACTGCAGACTTGGCAATGAGCCAGGCCCTCTTATTCCTGCAGGGTTTATCAATAAATTCTCTCATCTTCTTGTGTTTTATTATTCTTCTCTTCCTCAGGCCCAAAGGAACTCAAGCATTGAATTGCATTCCATAGACTAAAAGTTTAATTTCAGAGGTTTTCCAGGCATGTCCATTTCTTTCACGCTACGTGTCTTTCAGACACGCTACGGGGCCTCATTTACTCTCTCTTCCTCCATTTCCTGGCTCGACTTCCAGCCACGTTCACTGAGGTTCTGTTAGCGGATTCCGAGCTAGATGCCTTGCACGGTTGAATCCTGAAAACAGCTTGAGCTCCCAAATATCATCATCCCCATTTCCCAGGTGGGGCAATGGAGGCACAGAAAGATGGAGAATCATGGCCAGGGTGTGGCGGAGATGTGAATGAATCAAAATGTAGGCAAAACTTTCATGCACCCGCCTCCCTCCCAGTCTCTCTGGCTACTTTACCACTTAGATTTGATGAGAAAATTCTGCTTGATGGTGACAGTTAGGTGAGAGGACTGATTCCATTTCTTCTGATCATCGATTGCCTTGTGGCACACTGCCTGTTCACTGTCAGGATCTTGTGTCTTGTTACATCTCAACTCATCCTGCTCTCTCTGTGGGTAACTCTGACACTCACTATCTTATTTCCTTTCAAATGAGGACAGTGGGACCTGACAAACGGTACCTCCCGCTTCTAAATTTGGAAGGACACGGAGGTGGCTGACTCCAACTAAGAGAGGATCCTCCTCTGCATTGGCAGTGCCTGACCGGGGAGACGGAGTACACTTGAGCTGTATCTCTGCAGCTCCTGACAAGTCAGCTTCTCCGGGAGAAAGAGCCCCGGGGTCGGATCTCACAAGGGGAAGATGCTCCGCTCTGCTGCGCGGGGGCTGGCGCTCCCCGCCTGGAGATGTGGCCTGGAATAGAGACATGTGAACCCCACATGACGCAGCCTCAGCTCAGATAATGGAAACCCAAGGAGACACGGTCTATTTAAGAAAGCACGCAGGAAGGATTCGTCCTTGATGTGACTATATTTGGGAGATGAAAGAGAGCTTGAAAGGAGGCCCATGTGAGAAGCACTCCAGCTGAGGGAGTGTGATAGGAAATGAAGACTTCTCTTCATAATTGAGCAGTAAAAATCAAACGTGTTCAGATCTTTCCTGTCTCAGGGCTGGAGGAGCGAGGCTTTGTGTACAGACCATGACAGCTCTTTGTGCCACGGATATACAGAATGCCATTTCAAGACTGAGGGATTTGGGCAGGAATTTTTTCCTTTATTACTTTCTTGTTGCTAAGACAAATCAGGCCTTGTGAGCAGCCTCCTCGGAATGGAAATGGAAATCCCCACATCCACCCCGAATGTTCTAATGCTTTCCCCACGAAAAGCACTGCTGAGACACCTGCTGTCACGTCCTGTACAGCAAAGGGAGACATCCCTTCCTGTCACTGACTCTCCTCAAGCAGCGATCAGCACAGGAGAACAGGGCCACAGTAGAGGGCTGCTGTCTTGGCCAAGGTGTATTGGGGTAGCAGGGACTTGAGTGCTTTGAACTTAGGTGAGGTCCGAAAGGGCAGAAGGAAGAAATGGGATCTAAAGCCTGTGAAAATCTGCTCCATTCTGCTCAATCCTAGCTTCCCTCTGTAGCCTCCAATGAGCCCATATTCCAAGCATCCACAGTCCAGCCTTGCGTCTCAGGACCTTAACAGCCTAGATCTCACCTTGACATTGTTTCTGAATGTGGATTCTGTTTGCTGCCAACCCTCCTGACTCCTGATACTGACTGCTCTTTCAATCAGCATATGTTTATGAAGGACTTTATGAGGTCTCTTCTCCCATCTATGCCTGTATTGGTCAGCTTTCCTGTTGCTGGACACAATACCCAATGCCCATAACGTAAGGAAACAGAGGTTTAATTTGGCTCATGGTTTCCAGAGATTCAGTCAGTGGTGTACTAATTCCAAGGCAGGAGCACCAATACAGAGGGGTAGTGGAGCAAAGATGCTTAGTACATGGAGGCCAGGGGAACAGTGCCAGAGAAGAAGGGACCAGGGTCAGATAGTATACCCAAGATCTCAGTTCCATAGCCCATTCAGTCACATACAAAAAGATGCTTCACTTATCCTCTAGGTAGCTCTCAAGTTGACATAATTAAATTTAATCACAATTCATTGGTCCCTCTATTTTCCTCTTTCTTTTTGATGCCTTGCCCATTGAAAGAACCCCATGCTTGCCATTTGGATTTTACTTTTGGTTAAACCAATTTGCATAAACATCCATTAAACTCCACTGCTCACCCTTCCTCCTGTAGGAGTGCTCTTTCTCTCTCCATCCTGTCCTGAGGCTTCCATGACCCCTCAGACATTCACCTGAGGCCACCTTATTAATACCAGGGTTTAGTCCTAGTCTAGTCCTCCTTGAAGCTTAGAAAATGATTATCAGTTCCAAGCAGCAGTTCCTGAAAAATCTCAGATTCATTTCTTGACAGAGGTTTTGCTATAATAATAAAAATCATTTCTCTCTGTTCTTTGTGAATATTTACTGAGTCCCTCTTTGGTGCTAGTCTCTAGCAGATTCCAGAGTATGGAGATTAGCAAATTAGACATGCCCAGTGTCTTCATTTTTGTGGAGGTTAGGGTACAGCATCAACTTGATCAAAGTGGGAATGTCCTATGAAATTAGTGACGAACACATTTGGGTGTGTTAGGGTAGGTGATGGAGGTGTGACTTTGGGTACTGTGTCTTGTCCCTGGTCCCTTCCTCTCCAGTACTATTCCCCTACTCTGCTTCCTGGACACCATGAAATGGGCATCTTTCCTCCACCATGCCCTTCTGCCATGATGCTCCTTTGGAACCACCTTACCATGGACTGATTTCCCTAAAACCATGAGCCAAATTTCAACTTCCTTCCTTTAAATTCTGAGCAACTGGAAAGCTAACACAATGGGAAACATAAAACGATTATCCAGTCAAGATTATTTGGAAGGAAAGAAAGTGTTACAGAAATCAATAAAGAAAAGTGAATGTGACATATCTAGTATGAAGAATCAGAAGACTGAGCTTTGGAACACCAAGAGGGACTCATTAGGTCAGGAATAGAAGAAATAGTGCCAGGCAGCAGGAACTGCATGTGTCAAGGCCTGTCACACTGGAAACAATAAGACAGGTTCAGGGGAGAAGGAAGACAATTTGGCTTCATGTACCATTTTCAAAGGCTGATCCTTGAGCAACTTTTGCGGCATCATCTAGAATACATGCCAAGAATCCAAATGGCTGATCTTCACTCCCAATTACTAAATCAGAGTCTCTAGGGTGGAAACCCTAGTAGACTGATCACAAAAAGTGGTAGTGGGTTTTTGCCATTGACCATGATATTTGCAATGTAATTTTGCAGCCTTTCCCTACAGAGGTGGGCTCTCTTTCCACTCTTTGAATCTAGGCTGACCTTGAGAACCAGTGCCCAACTGAATGAAAGGGGAGGATTCTTGTGCCAATTAGGAGATCAAGACTCAAGAAGTAGAGTGGGATTCTGTGCTATCTTGCAATCTTCCATCACCATGTAAACTAGAGCCAGCAGGCATAAAATGAAAAGCCATATGGTGGAGGACCTAGCTGTTCATCAGAAGCCATCCCAGAACAGCCTGTAGCAAGCCAGTCCCTGTCCTCAAAACCAGTCTAGCTCAGTTCATCAGAGCTTCTTTTTCAACTGCCACTTTCAGCAGATGCAGCAGTGAGCTGAGAGACCATCACCTAACACAATAGTCACCCAAACACCAATAGCTACTTACTCAGTCACAGAGCCTTGGGTGGTTTGCTTTGCACAACTTCTGCTATTTCAAGAGCATGGGTGAGGATTTCGAGAAGACAATGGGAAGAGGCCAGGTCTGGTTAGAGGTTACAGGTATGATGCGGATTTGATGCTTTCCTCTAAGAGTTAGGTAAAGCTATCAACATGGTTTGAGCATAAAGTACCACAATTGGGGTTTGAATTGCAAGAAGCTCACCCTGGCTATTCTGTGAAGAATGAGGGGAAGCGGGGAGGGTTCAGGATAAGTTGTGGTAGGTGGCACGTTGCATTTTTTTTCTTTTAAGTGTACACATAGTTGAGCTCTCAGTGCATTGAAGAGGAGGATGATTAGGAAGAAGGCCCATTTGCTCCCTGCAAATCTGGAGGGAACTAGGACATGATGGATTTTGACAAGCACAACTGAGGTACACTCCAGTAGTCATGGTTGCACAGAGAAGCAGCTCTAAGCCTGGCCCGGGACAGAAATATAGAATACGATCTTAATGGCGGTATTTGAAGATGCCACAGAGATGGAGAGACATGGTTTCCCAGGAGTTGGGAAAAGCTAAGGTGAAATTTGATGTTGCTGAGGTACAAAAAGTGAGGCAGAAAGCAGGAAGAGAAAGGATAGGAGAGGCAAAGAGCCAGGTCATGAAGGAGCTTCTTGGTGCCCACTGAGGCTGTACATGGGCTAACATGCAACAGGAGCTGAGACCCCTGAGATCCCAGCTCCTGGCATGTGGCTGGAAAGGGCAGAGTCCCTCTCTGCATGTCTCCAGGGTGTGTCACCTGACACAGCCTAGGTAGCGCAAGGGAACTCTCTGGTTCCTGGTGATGTCTCTGTCTCACTCGCTGGCCAGAGGGTTCCCTCGGTTTACAGCCCTTGACCATAAGATCTCACAGGAAGCCCAGTCCTCAGCTCCTCCCGACTCTCCTGGGAAGCAGCAGTCAGCAGAGACAAGGGAAGAGCACATTTGCAGCAGCACCCCCGCTCCCCTGGAGTGTTGGCATCCTGAGCTACCACTCTCCAGCTGTCTGTCTAGACGGAGCACAGATTGGACCCGTGAAGTACTGAATGCTGTGATCCAGACCCACTCATCTTGGCTGCCTGGAGGCTGAGCATCCGAGGACAGGATCCAGGCTGCAGAGAGTGGGGCCTCCTCTTCCCCATGAGCGCTCAGGTACTTGGCACAAAGCGTGGATGCATCTCTCTCCCCACGAGCTGCTTCATCTGCAAGTATGTGCAGTGTGGGTCCAGGCGTGCTTGGGAGATTCCTGCTTCTCATGCTCCTGTTGACCATTTCTCAGGCACAAAACAAATGCATCTGATCTGCAGATCTTCAGGAAGTCTCAGCCTCCATGAATAGTGACAGTTTTCAAAGACTGAATGCCTGCGTTTGTGAGATACACACTCACACTTCCTCTCAGTGTTCCGCTAGCTTCGCACAGCAGCCCTGTGAAAGAGGCGGTGCTCACTGCATTGCAGAGTGTTCACAACTTTCAGAAGTGAGGTGACTACTTGCCCACAGTTACATAGCTACAGTCTTGGTGGAACCAAGACCAGAAGGCACAGCTGCTTAAATCTGTACCCTGCCTTCCCATTTGTGCAACTACATTGCCTCTGTGTCCAATCTCTTCATTTATATATAAATGGGCAGAAAAAAGGGCCAGAGAGGGAAGGATGGAAGGAGAGAGAGAAGGAGAGAGAGAGAAACAGAGAGAGAGAGAGATAGAGACAGAGAGAGAGACAGAGAGAGAGATGGAGAGAGACAGAGAGAGAGACGGAGAGAGAGACAGAGAGAGAGACAGAGAGAGAGACAGAGAGAGAGATGGAGAGAGACAGAGAGATGGAGAGAGACAGAGAGAGAGACAGAGAGAG
>PVLA01013858.1:0-23523 GCA_004027455.1 Hydrochoerus hydrochaeris | reverse complement strand
TTTATATCTCACCTAGAATGCGGCTCTGGGCACTTGAATTAGTTACTTTCTTTTCACTGAGACACAATATCCAACACCCTCTACTTCAGAGGGGAAAGGTTTATTTATCCAAGGTGGCCTGGAACAGAAGAAATAGCTCATGCCATGGTGGTGGCAGGTAGAGAGAGAGAGCAAAGGAGGAGGGCAGTAGATAGACCCGCCCAGGTCATGTAACCATTAACCCATCTCCTCCAACCAGGCTTCACTCACCAAATCACATTGAGCCACATTAATGGGCCAGTCCAGTGGAGCACCACATATCACGATCCAGTCACCAGCTGCCTTGGTTACTTTTCCCTCATTTTTGAGACAAATTACCTGATGCCCAAAGTTAGGGAAGGAAAGATTTATCTAGTTTACAGTTTGTAGAAGTTTCAGTATATACTCAGCTAGTTCCAAAGCACGGTGGCATGGCTGAGGGGGCAGCTGTTCATGGTGGTGACAAGAGTGAAAGGGTGGAAGGGAATCACGTGCCTTCTTCACTCCCTTATATTGTGTGCCGGCTCTGCCCTGGGTTGGGTGCAGCACTCACACGGCCAATTCCAGTGATAGACAGTGAACCAATCAAAAGCACAAGATTCAGCAGCTTCTAGGACTGCTTGAGGCTTGAGGGGCCATCCAGACACAAACTCTAGCACCACCATAAAGCCCCACCTATGAGCACATGAGCTTTGAGGGGGTGCATCTAGATACAAACCTTAACAGCCCCTCTCATTTGGCCTGCCAATCCGGAGGCTTGCAGAAGATCCTGGACAGCTGTAGGCATCTGGGTCTGACTGCTGTCAGCTACAACAGTGCTAGAGTTCCCTGACCCCCGACGGCTGAGCACAGAGTGGGTGTCAGGCAGGGGATACCCTCAAGGAAACATAGATTCCATATAAGATATTCCAACCAGAAAGGGCTGGGAGGATTTAGAAACCTGTGGTTTGCTGTGATCACTTGAAAGAAGTCTTTGTCTCCCTTTCCTGTCAGTTACTTAACTATTTTGTGATCATCCACCCAAGGTTTCAGAGGCACCCAAGTTCATCTTTTAGTATGTTTACCTCACGTTGAACGCATACATAGTTCCTGACTTCTTAGGTCCATGGGATTTTATTTTTCAGCATGCTAGAACAGATGAAAGCAGAGTTGGCTGTGAGTTCCATTTAGATCACAAGATTTTCTTTCTTTTCCCTGAACCTATTGATCTGTATCTTCACCTTACTTCCCTGGTCTCATATCTGTGTCACTCGTTTTAACAATGCCACTATCATTTCATAGAATGAGAACTGTGTCCTGGGGAAGACATCTCTGTATGTCCTTTTGAGCCTCTGCTCCTTTTGAGGACTCACTGCCAAGCACTGTATAATCAAGGCAGGGTCAGCTATGGAATTTGTGAGACCCAGTGAAAAACGAAAATTTGAAGTCTTTCTTCCAAATGTTCCCAGGAATTTTAAGATCTAGCTACTGGGTATTGAAACAAACACAGGCCCAACTCCAGTTGAATATTCTTGGAAGTGATCAAAGATCAGCAGAAATGTAGGAGAGGTAGAGAAAAGAGGAAAGTTAGACCCAAAATGACTTCATCTGAATATTAGCAGCACCATCTATGAAAGAGGCAGATGCCAATTGTGTTGTAAGCCTGAGGACTCCTGGGAGATGTTAGATGTTCGTTAATTTGATGTGTCTTCCCTAAAGAAATAATCCATTCAAATCCCTCATTTTGCAGAGGAAGAAACTGAATCCTAGAGAAGAAAAATGTCCTGCCTATGTTTGTCAGGTAATTCACTTGTGACGGTGGTGCTGTGGGGACGGTGGGAGCGGGTTTCCTGATCTCCGGCCTGCTGGAAATGTCATTGCACCAGCCACTGCCTGTCTCTCCAGCTTCTTTGGATATTTCCTGCTTGACTAATGAGGCAGGGCACAGCACTCATCGGCAGATGGTTTGGAGATGGAATCAACCATCTGTAAGATGAAGCTATGCTTCCTGCCCAGTTGCTGTGTCCCATGACTGCACAGAGCTGAGATGGATGTTGTCCTTCAGCCCCGGATGCCTGGGGTGGAGGGTATGTTTCTCAAGTGACTTTTCACATGGTTCAGGATGAAATAGCTTTCTCTGCACACTGTGGCTTTGTAGTCACTGAGTAGCTGTTTGGGGCATTATTAACAAATGGTGTACTGGTAATGGTATGATTCCTGGGTTCTACTGCAGACGGAGGTATGGTCCACTGAATTCCATTACTTTGGAATGCCACAGACCATGGAGTGCATTGGTGCTTAGTAGCAATCCCACCACAGAATCCTACAGGCATACACTTCTGGGAATTAGAAACTAGCATATTTTAGAGTTTATCGCTCAGAAAACAGGCAAGGCTACTGTGGCTTTACTGTAATTTTTCAAAAGGCCCTGTTGGCTCTCAGAGGTCTGATCACCTATCACTAGTCCCATCTACAGGTGTGATGGTGGCTGCTAAGGAAGAAAGTTGACCCAATAAGCTTCTTTGTCTCCTGGACCTAAGAGAAAATTGTGAATGAAGTTAATGATATGTTCCAGTTCTGTTACTCTTTTTATTAAATTTTGGCATGGACAAGTTTGGGGGCCACAGGAGGGGCCATGGTTTCATGATGATTCCAAGGAGTGATCGATCACCTAGATCTCTCACCTCACGGTTCAAGTAGGACTCGTGCTCCTGTGAGAATCAGAAGCCCCTGCTGATTGGATCAGTGGTGGAACTCAGGTGGTAATGGTGCCACTGGAGTATACCAAGGAAGTGCTGTGTGGCCCAGGACCTGGAGCTGGGGACTCCTGTCCGGTGCCATCCTGACTTCTCTGACACTCATTTCTGGAAATGGGAGGGTCTGGTGATGTCCTTTGAGTAGGGAGAGCTGTGGTCAACAGAGCAGCCTTTTGAAAGGAGATAGGGAAGATTCTGTGGTCACTGTGTGTCCAGATTATAGTTCACATCTCAAAATCATACGAAGTTCAGCTTCATGGGCACAATTCCCTGTGCAGCTTCTCATGTATGACTTTTCCCTTCATTATTTTAAAGCGTGTCCCAAGCTTCAGGTCTACACACGTCATCGTCTGCCAGACCCAGTTCTTCGGCGACTCCCAAGCACATCAGACTCAGAGCATCTCTAACTGGACTGTGTTTCCTCCGTCCCAGACATGCTGATGCCCACGATGGCGCCCCGATTGTACTTCCTCCTCCGACTGACTGAAGCAGGTGTAAAATTCTGCCTGCTACATTGGCCTCTCTGCCTGTGGCCCTCCTGCCGCTCACCCTTTGCTGCTCTGTCCTCAGCCTGACTGCCTGTTGCCTGCAGCTTTGCCCGTGAACACTTTTCCTTTAGGTTTTTAGCACTTCACACCCCGCCCTTCTCAATGACAACCTGACAGGCGGTCACTGGCTCGGGTTGGCAGATGGTGTGTTACCGTGTTTCGTCCTGCATTCATTGGGCAGAAGCCTACTCCCCAGAGACCAGTCAGTACGCTTTGGAGATGGGATTGCTGGGCGGTGATTAGGGTTTGATCACATGGCGAGGGTGGCATTAGCGGGTTTAGAAGAAGGGGTGAGGCTTGAGCTGTTCAGTCTGCTGTCTCTCCTGTGACGTCTGCCATGTCAGTGCAGCTCTTCAGATTTGGACTTCTCAGTCTCTGCCACTGTAAAAAACTAAGTATCTTTTCTTTATAAATTAGCCAGTCTTGGGTATCCTGTGATAACAACAGAAAAATAGAATAAAACAAGAAAATTGAAGAACAGATAGTTTAAGTCACTTTTCCAAAGTTAGGCAACTGCTACATAACAAAGCAGTGATCTGACCCCAAGACGTTTATTTGCAGAGACTGTTCCTGGCCCTTCAGTTATTGTTATGGTCTGAATTGTTATTCTTTTTGTTAAATTTATATTTTTATTGGTATGCATTTGCAGTATGTAGGAATAGGCAAGGCTTCTTGAAAAGAACTCCAGTTGCACAAAAAATAACATCAAGAACCAACACATGGGAGCATAACCAGTTAAAATCTTCTACATAGCAAAGTAAACAGCTAAGAGTGAAGAAACAAGCTACACAATGTGACAAAGGTTTACCAGCTATTCCTTCAACAGAGGAGTAATATCTAGACTATTCAAAGAACTCAAAAAAATTAGACTTCCTGAAATTTACCAAAAAATCATACAACGGGCAACTGAAATGAATAGGCACTTTTGAGAAGATGAATTGTTTCACTCATCGCTACTTAATCTCCAATCTCTCAACATGTGATGAAGATTATGTGATAGTCCCTTCTTTAAATAAATCATTAAGTTAAAAAACATCTTTTAAGGTAGATCTTTAGTACAGTAGTGTCCATCAGAAGAGGAGACTTGATAGGGCAAATGCACACCCAGAAGAGAAACCCAATGAGGTCACAGCTAAAAGGTGGTCATCCATGCATCCAGAAGAAACCAAACCTACCCCACCTTGATCTTGGACCTCTGATGTCTGGAACTGTGAGTAAATATATTTCTGTGGTTTAACCCCTACCACCCCCTAGTTTGGGGTAATTTGTTATTGCAAGTCACACCAGCTAATATTCTTATCTTATCTTTCATTGCAAATGATTTTCTTTAGCAAGTTCTCTTTACATAGTTCTCTAAGACACTAGATGGGGCACCTACTTGTGATGCATGGCCTTCATGGCATGAGAAACATATAATCCAGATACCGAGGTATTCAGGCTTCTTTATTGCACAGCTAATCTTAATTGGTCAACATGGTTAGTTTGGGAGCCACCAGGGGGATTACTATAGTCACTTGTGGGTAGGTCATGGAGGGTAGCTTTGGGGACTATGTCTGTCTCTCAGTTATTCTTCTCTGCACTCTTCCTAACTACCATGAATTAAGCAGATTTACTCCATCACACTCTTCTGCCATGTTGTTTCTGCCTTGGAACAGCCAACCATGGACTAAACTTCCTGAAAACATGAGCCAAGTCAGATCTCTTCTCTATAGGTGTTGAGTATTGACACCCAACAACAGGATGACTGACTAATACATCCTCTCTATGGATTATCATTATTTTATGACTTTCTTTGTGACCCTTCTTTTGCTTTGTCAGTAATTGTATTCCTTTAGTACTTGAGAACTTTCAACCATCCTTTACTTTTTCACTCAGGAAACAGCTGTTCTCTGAAGTGTCACACAAATCTCTTTCTGGAAGCATATTTAGTTCCTTCTTCCTCTGTTCTCCCATTGGCATCTTTATTACAAATCCATCCTAACAGTCAGCCAGTGTGTTTTGTCACAAGACCAGCAATGACTGTCCTATGGGGATGATGCATATGCTGGACATTAGGGCTGCCAGGCTCAAGGGCTTGGCCTCAGGGAGTTTAACTTCCCCAAGACAGAGCCTCCATCAGTGCTAACCATGCAAGGGGAGAAGCTAGGGAAGGGAAGGGTCCTCCAACCCAGCCTGGAGTCGGAGAAATCTTCAGAAAGAGCAAGTAAGGTATTTCCTGTGGACTGGGCCATAGAAACAAGAGAGGTAACTGCAAGGTGTGCTTGTGACTTAGCCCAGTGAAGCATAAACCAGGGAGCAGTCGCCACACAGGATTTAGTCAGAGGACCACATAATGTATTGGCTAAGTAAATGATTATTGAAAGAATAAGTAACACACATTTCAGCATTGATCACAGGGCTAATGTATGGAAACAACTTAAGAAGCCACCAAAATATGAGTGGATAAGGAACATGAAGCATTCATATACAAAATGGAATGCTCTACAGTTTTAAAAAAGAAGGGCCTCCTGTCATTTGAGACAGCATGAATAAGACTGGGGGACTTTATGTTAAAGGAAATAAAGTAGGCAGAGAAATATGCGTACTGTTGGGCCTCAGGGCTACATGGAATGGAAAAAAGTCCACCCAGAACAGAAAGTGGGAAAGGAGCTACTGAAACCTGGGTGGAGAGGAAGAGAGCTGGGAAACTAGAAGACAAAGAACGTATAGTTTCAGTTAAACTGGAGAAACAAGTTTTAACAGTCCATTGCGTTGTAAGGTGATCACAATTAATAATGATGTATTATGCATTTCCAAATTGCTTAAAAATAGATCTTACCATTTTCCCCGGAAAGAAATGATAAGTTCATGGGATGATAGATGTGTTAGTTAGCTAGATTGAATTTTCCTATCATGTTCTCATCAATCAACACCTCACATTTTATTTCCTATGTATGCAAATTATTATTTATCAACCAAAGACAAAAACCAACCAAAGAATGGATGATTCAGTGAAAGAGCAATTTAGCAGTGGAGCAAGCTTCGTGTGCCAGTTGATCGTGAGTGTCAGGAATCAGCTCCAGCTATCTTAAGAACGGGGTTTGTTGGAAGGCTCCGAGGAAGCTCTTGAGACTGTAGGGCCTGCTGAGCAAAGCCAGGAACCAGGCAGCCCCGGAGGCCAAGGAGGACAGAGCACCTGCCAGGCCTCCCTCAGTGCCTGCTGAAGCTATGGATCCCACACAATCCTGTACTTTTTTATCCCACTCGGGTCCTTTTCAGTTCTAGGAATGAATCATCCAGCTGTGGCTGGAACATGTACTTAACCTCCCAGCTAAGCAGTGTTTCTGCTGCTCTGATTTTATCCATTGGTAAAGACTTAATTCCCAGATCAAAAATCAAATTTTACTATCAGAAATGCACCATAGGCATTTAAAAAATCAAGGAGAAAAGTCCACTTCAAGGGAACTTCTAGACCATTCACAACTAGATCTTTTTAAGATCTCTTTAGCTGTATTTTTATATTCAAAGTTGTGGCTTGTTGGTGCTGCTAATGGCTGTCCTTAGTGAATCAATCAGTGTAGCTGTGAGGAAAAATCACCTCATGGCATGAACATACCCCTTTTAGTCCTTCCTCCCTGGGCCGGGGGCTTTGAACGACTCCCTTTCAAGCACGGGGCGGGCACCCACACCTGGTGTTGCTTGTGACTCTGCCAGACTCACGCAAGGGCAAGTCCAGATGTTTTTATTTTCTCCAGCTGGTCTTTGAACCAGAACAGTATCTGTGACAGTACTTGTACACCTAATGTCCTGGAAATGTAAATTAATATTCTTTTTGTGTTCCCAGGGAAGAATAAAGACCTTCATTTTCGGTCAATTTTGGATCTAAACCAGGAGTTCCATGAAATCTCTGAATTTCAAGTTTTCTATGATCTTTGGCACATGATTCAGATTCCAGGAAATTTCATTTCTGTTGTTCTGATCTTTTTTGATTCTACCGCACCGTTTTTAACTGACCTCTTGACTAGGATCTTGACAGAGAGAAATTACTGAAAACCCTTCTTTTATTGATGTACCTCAAGACAAAATTTCATTGACTACATAAAATTTTACTTATTCCATCATTTCACATTCAAAAGGAAATTAGTATAAGGTTGTGAGAAGAGCTCCCGAATTGTCCTTTTGCCTCTCAAATCAATGGGGTGTGATGGTGATTCGCTTCCCAACCCCTGCAACACACCTTCCTAAGAAAGGTTCTCACCTACAAAACCCTGTGAAAAGGAATCACCGCCTTTGTTACATGGAAGCACTTCTGCAGGGTGTCGAATTTTCAGTTTGGCGTGTGGAGCTCTCTGTGGAGGTCCCAGGGGAAGTCCGAGCTCTGGTCCTCACTTACTTTGGATCCTCCCTGGTCACTAAACAGCTTGAGATCTTACTTTGCACATCTGCAAAAGGAAACCACCCTCACTTTAATTTTTCCTTTTCTAAAAATCTCTTTCTTTCTTATGTTTAAAATACCAGTAAGATAAAATTTGCTATTTCAGCCATTGTTTAGGGTTCCTTCTGGAGCAGCAGACTGATGTATTCACACTGTTGTTAACCTTCCCCACCATCCCTCTCCAGAACGCTTTGTCTTGCAAGACTGAACCTGTCTGTTTGAAACAGGAACTCCATGCACCCCTTCTGCAGCCCTTGGTCACTGCCAGGCTACTTCCTGTCTTTATGAAATTAACTACTCTCAGAACTTTAAGTAAATGAAATCATACAGTGTGTGCCTCTTGGTGACTGCCTTTTTCAGGTAGCATAATTGCATCAAGATTCATTTATGTGGAAGCGTGTGTCAGAATTTTCTTCCTTTTTATGACTGAATATTGCATAGGATGTATTCTTTTAAAATAATTACTGATTGGAGAGGTTTCACCATTGCCTTTTTGTTACTTATTTTCCCTGTTCAATTTTTTAATAGCACTTGAACCTTTCTTCTTCTTGTGTTGCTTTCACTTGTATTTAGTAGATTCTCATCTCGTTTTTTCTTGTGCACACTCTAGATGTTTTCTTTGTTGGTTATTATGGGGGTTACACATAACATCCCCTATAATCATGTCAGTTTATTTTAAACTAATTGCAACTTGACTTTTGCTGGACAGAGTAGCTACTTCTTTACATTTCACTTCACCTTTATGCTACTGGTATACAAATCACATTAATGTTAATAGATTTATATTTTTGTGCATAATCCCAGCAGTGTGAGAGGCTGAGTAGAGAGGAATCCAGCAAGTTCGAATCCAGCCCAGTCAACTAGTGAAACCCTGAATCCAAACAAAAAGAGGACTAAAATACAGCTCAACACAGAGGCCCTGGGTTCAGTCCTCAGTACCTTTTAAATTATATGAAAGAATCAAAAGTAGAGCGGAAAGCCTGAATTGTATTAGGTTTTTGTCCATGCATTTACGTTCACCAGACAAGCATTCTCACACTTTTATAGGGCTTCCTTTTCTCTTTTCAAGATTAATCAATATTCATTATATGAAACCACCCAGTTAATATTAAGTATGGAATAAGTACGTAACACATGGTAGTAATCTTCCCAGTAAATCTGGAGACCAATCGATCCATCAGTTGAATGAATGATCAGCTGAGATTTTCCTCTCCAAACACAGGCCCTTGAGAAAAAGACACAAACTGGCATTTCAATGAATGAGATTTATTTGATCCTCTAATAGGAATGTGGCCAAAACCAAGGCAAAGTCAGAACAGAAGGTTGAACCACGTATGCATTTTAGATTTCCACCAGAAAGTTCTGTGGTCCCGGGTGCCGGGGCTCAGGCTCGTCCTGTAGCGGCGTCGCCGAGGTCAAGCTCTATGTTAGAGGACACGATTTGAGCTTTCCTTTTCTTCTCACTGCTTAAGAAAGTTCCACTCTGAGTCAACGTCAAGTGAGTCTGGTTTTCAGCGTGACCTGCCAGGAAAGGGCGGCGGAAGGGATGAGTCATCCATCCGGAGCTGGCCTCTTTCACCTCTGCTTAAACTGTAGCAGGTGAGGCTTGGGAGCTGCTGCAGAGCGCGGGTGACCACGGACAAAGCAGCGTTTCCCAACCAAGGCCAGGTGGGGAAGGGACAGTGTGCATGGACAGGGTTGCTCAGAGCGCAGTGCAAATGCCCCGTGCGCCTATCTGTGCGGGCTGCGTAAACAGACAGAACGGAGGGTGCGCTATCAGCACCCAACAGGGCGAGCTGGTGCAGATGGCCTTTGGTAAGGCAGGGGCACCGGGCGCTTGGCTTGTGCTGCGTGCACCTCGTCCCTGATTTAGCAACATGCAGCAGAAAGAAGCATGTTGGCTTGCGAAGAAGAGCTCCGTGGCTGCCTCTTCAAAGGCAGCCGTGCTTTCCTGACGCTCTTGGCACCTTCCCGTGTCCCATGCACGCTGGCACGTCACGCAGAGCAGCGTCAGGAGGCTGAGGTCTGGCGCCGAGCGAAGGGCCCGGGAAGCCCAGGCGCTCCCTCCGCAGGCCTCGGTCCCCGTGTGCCCGGTGCGGGCTGGGGACCCAGCGCTGTGCACACAGATCCCAAGGAGCCGCCCTGCGTCTCAGGCTCAGCGGCTGTGGGCCAGACGCGGGCTTTCCTTCCCGTTACCGGGCTGCTTCTCCACGCGAGGGACCGGCGGATCCTGCCTCGCCTGTGTGGTTACAAAGCTTCGGTGTTCGGAACTTCTGCTGCCCAAGAAAACAAGCATTTTGTGATTCTCCTTGATTCTGCTAGAGATGGTCTCCTCTCTATATCTTGTGCATATTTCATGTGTTTAAACACATCACATCCAAATATATAACTTATATACTATGCCTTTATTACGTATGATATATAAATATAGTTTACTATAATATATAAACACTTTTATATGTTATGCATTATAATAGCATCCTGATAGACAATGCACATAATTATACGATTGCTCTACATAATATATAACTACGTTATAAATTATAATAGTGTGGTATATAATGTATATTATAATTACACAATATACATAATATATTTTACGTTGTGCTATAAATTTATATTACATCTTCACATATTACATATAAAATGATCCTATAATTATAATGCACAGTTATACATGTATGGCTCATGACGCATAATTATATACATGTCATACATAATTACACATAACATCCAATACATAAGTAAAATACATTGTCATATATATTTAAATATGTGAAATAAGTGATCGATATACATATATAGTGAAGTTTTAAAGGTACTTCTCTGTATTTTCTTTTCTTTCTTTCTTTCTTTCTTTCTTTCTTTGGTCCTAGGGATCAAACTCACAACCTCACTCTTGTCAGGCAGGTGCTTATGCCACTGAGCTAAATCCCTGGACCAGTACTTCTCGGTGTAAAGTATATAGATATGTATGCAGTCTCTCTTTTGTTCATATGCAAACTATGAAGTAATGTTTTTGCTCCGTGAATGTCTGTGAACCTGGAGAGAGCGTTGCCTTTGATCTGCTTGTTTGCGAGCAGTACCACGCCCCTGGCAGCCAGGCCAAGGTGTCTGTTTCCCATCCTGCCACACTGTGTTTCACAACAATTTTCACTTATGTTGCTAGGACACAACAACCAACATTGCTTTTCTACCTCTGCAATAAACCATTTAAACCTAGTGATTATGGTAACCGAGAAGTCCAGATTTATTAAATCACAGAAACTCAGCAAAGTCATGTGAAGCATGGGGATTCCAGGGCTCCCACAGTGCAGTGCTGGGAGGCGGGATGTGGATTCAATGCAAATGTGCTGGATCTGACTCCTGGATGCAACCAGGTTCTCAAGGCCCCCTTGGAATTTGACCTTTTAGAGTTTGATCTTAATATTTATAAATGACAAAGTAGTTCCAAATTTTCCACTTGCTTATGTTGTGTTTGTAGCACTTCCTTTAGTTGTACCTATTCTCTTCCTCATTTATCTTTCCCCTGTGTGACATCCTCGGTCTGCTGAGGACAGTAGGCTTTGTAGGTGGCAGGAGGGCCTGGAGGTACCATGATGTGGGGAGGAGGGAAGGAGATGAACCTCATAATCAGAACTGGACAGTGTGACTCCGGAAGCCAGCACATTTCCTGTGACCACGCAGCCAGCCGCTTCCTTCTTCTCATTCCTGCAGCAGCACGGTCGTCTGTCTGTCTCAGCAAGACGCAGGGCTGAGTAAGTCCTGGCTTGTGCTCGGCAGGATGAAGGATGTTTAACTGAAAGCCTCAGAAATGGGTGTCTGTAACCAAGGGGAAAAGGAATTCTATTTTATTTTTATTTATTTTATTTAGAGAAAAAAAAAGCAAAACAGAAAAAAGGGTAGAAATAATACAGAATTTCAAAAAATAACACTAAGAAATCACTAGTTGATGAATTACATAGTTATCTTAGATGTAGTTGTTCAAGTTACAAAATCAAAGCATAAAAAGTAGACAGGCAAACAGTGACAGTACAGATTAATTTGTTTGATAAATTAACAAAAACTTGGTAGTATGGTTATATAGTATTTTTATCAATGGAATATTACTTGTCTATAAAAAGGATGATCTTGAGGCTTTTATAGGTAAATGGAGGCAACTTGAGACTGTCCTCCTAAGTGGAATTCTATTTTATTGAGTGTGAGTCTATTTCAGATGTGATGCCAAGGGTCCTTACAAGGCAAGAAATCACCACTCTGTAGATTCAGAAATTGAAATTGCAGTTGTTCTTTTATCTTCAGATCAATTAAGAGGACAGATGGAGTCTAAATCCAGATGTCAGTTTTCAAAACTATTGTTTACTGCTTTCTCGGCTCCCTGGGCTCTGAGTCTGTCTGATCTCAGACTTGTAGCTTGCGTGGCTGGGCTTTGGTTGTGTGTATAGACTAAGTGGAGATGAACACACACACACATATATATACATATATGTAGACTGAATGAGCTATGTCTGATTTTCCACATTTTAGCTATTAACAACCTGACCCTGAGTAGAAGAGTCAACCTCGTTGCCATTTAAGTTTCCTTACTTACAAGATGGCCATAATTACATGGACTTATAGCACTTGTTGCTAGTGATAAATGCAGTGTTACATGTTTAATCCATGTCTGGAAGATGGTAAAGCACCAGCACTTGTATTTTCCTTCCTCCTTGGTGTCTGGAAAAATGAGGCTGTATTTGTCTTAGTGCGGTCACTTTGTGCTGTGGGAGGACACAGAGTCATGTGGCTTGGGGGTGACTTAGTGGTACCAGAAGTTAATTCTGTTCTAGTGGTATTAGTCCAGTTGTACAGTGGCTTAGCTGTCCGTCAGACCACAGAAACGTGTGCCATTGTCCAGCAGCTGGTCATCCCCGAGACGTGAAACAATAAAGAAGGAAGATGCTATTATTACTCCTCTTTGATAGATGCCTAAGACTCAATGAGGGATGTCAGTTGCCTGCACCACAAGGTACCATTTCAGGGTGCAGACCAAGGACCTTTAATCTCAAGTCCATTGCTGAGGACAGATTACAACAGAACACACCATACTTCAAACCAAAAGAGGCTCATGGCCATCAAGAGAAACTGAGATGGGCGCACAGCTAGGAGGCTGAGGCAGGGAGATCAGAAGTTTGAGGGGTGGCTGGGTAACCTAGTGAGACCACTGCAGAATAAAATAAGAAAAAAGGGCAGAGGATGTGGCTCAGTAGAAAGACTGTGGTTTCAATCCTGAGGGGAGAGAGAGAGAGAGAGAGAGGGAGAGAGAGAGAGAGAGAGAGAGAGAGAGAGAGAGAGAGAGAGAGAGAAAGAGAAAGTCAGCAAAAGAAAAGACTTGGTAGGCAAGATCTTAACCTATTCAAAATCCATAAAGAGAAGGTTTCTTACAGGGGTGATGTCACCTCTGAGTACTAGGGAATATTATTCTATCTCAAAAGCCAGGAAGGTACACAAGCCATGCCTGGGGACAGATATCCCAAGGTCTCTGCACGGGGGTGGGAATGTGCTTAGGTCAGGGAGCAGAGCCACTGTCAGCAGTGAAAACTATCATTATTTCTGCTCAGAACAAAACAAAAATGACATCTGCTCCAGCCATTCTGCTTTCAGGCACGCCTGGAGTGAACAATTGACTGGGATGGCTTTGCGGCATTTCATTGAGAGCAAGAACACCCAAGCCACAAACACAGGGTTTCATGGCTCTATGGGCATCACAGATCATGCACAGGAAGTGGAAATCAGACTTGAAATGTAAAGGAAATCCTGGTCTCAAGCCCAAGCCTCCAACCTTATTTTGCTTTGCTCCCGACTCCTTTGTCTTTCAGGAGCATGCACGGGCTCTTCTATTTCCTGGTGTCCTTTGTGCCTTTTGCATGTAGTGACAGTTCTCAACGCTGCCCCAGTACACACACACTGACCTTGCAGATCCAGCCTGCAGGCTGCACTCACACGGCCCCTGAGTGGTGATCTTTTGCTTAATCTCACAGGTGGAATCACTTCTTTGACAAGAATAGCCATCTATTGTATGCGTCACAAAGAACCAAAATGAATCCTCTATCCACTATCCCATGAGAGGGAGCAATGTCAGCCTGTCCAAATACTCACACTGAGCACAGCAGAATTTTCCAGGTGTGGAGTATGTAATAGAATAAAGGAATAAAATACTACTGATCACTTGCTGCTTAAATCTTACAGACTTATGATTGATGTGCCCAGTAAGCTGGGAAGGTCAGGTCTGTAGGGGTGATAATAAGGCTGTTGCATTCCAGTGGGCTGCGGGTGAGACTTAAATATTTTAATTTACTTTTATCTAAATCAACAGGGAGCTGGCTGCAGTTCTCCGGTGCAGTAAGTAGATGGATCCATTTTACAGACGACTTAGTAGGGGATGAAGCAGCAAAGGTTTTGGTGATGTCTCACCTGCTAATAGGGCAACAGACCAGTTCAAGTCGATCCAGTGCAGCGGGTACTCTGGTCATTCGCTAGTTGTAGTATCGAGGTACGTATTGACTCGGCTGTTGATCCAATAGCTGGGAACAGGCTAGCAGGCTATCAGAAAACTATCAAGGACTCATTTATTTACTACAAAACTGTAGTCATGTGGTAGGGCACCTGGTCCGACTTTCTTGGGTTTTGATGGAGTACACACGAGACATACGTTGTTAGAACAGCTAGGATAGTTAAAATGTTAAGTACAACGTTCAAAAGTTTTAGAATTTCAGCCCAGTTTTTTTTTTATGGGTTAAATGGAGATGTGAGTAGAATTCTACCCCACTTGGAAGCTCTGCTGATCCACAGATTGAACTTACCTTAGACTTACACCAGAAACAGTTCTGTTTGCTTTTAAAGTATAAGATTTTTTGGGGGGGTCACAAAAAAGATTTCTTGGGTTACCAGTGTCTATAAATAAACCCTAAGTGGGCAGGAAAACTGGTTGAGATTCCAGGAGAAGAACACATAGGGCTCTGATATGCCTGTGTTTTAATACGGATCATACCAGGCTGTGCCATGATCTTGGGGAAAACTGTGAGATTCCATGAAGCTTAATTTCATCACCTGCAAAATGAGATGGAAATATCTGAATCAGGGAACTCCCAGGATGGGCCTAATACTAACCTTTTTTTTTTTTTTGACAAGGAAAACTCTTTCTAGTGTATTTTCCAACATGCCAGAGGTTGATCAGTGGACTGATGTCATAAGAATAGAAGTATTTTCCTAATTTTGTTTTATTTATCTATTTAGTTAAAAATATGTTTCCTAGTCCATTCCACTGAGTATATAGTTTAGGTCTAATTTTTCTTGTCTAGATCATTGGTGGATGTAATGTAAAAACCCCTCAATCACCCTTTCTGAAAACACTGTTTTGTTTTATCGTCCAAAGCAAAATAATGTCATGCTCTTTAGGGGAACACCTTGATTACAATTATTCCGTTTTGCTTAGTTGTAACTTTTAAGTTGAAAATATGTCTAAAATATCGGATAAAGATTAGTGAGGACAAAAACACTGAGTTAGAAATTTGGCTATCTCTTCATGTGCTGTAAAAATTGAAAATACTTCTTCAAATCCTTTTATTCTCCTGTTGAACTCTGGAGAATGGCAGGAGTGATATTTGCACTTTAAGCAGTGGCAGCAAACCTAAAGCCACATGCCCCAGCTGGCTGCTGGTTATTATTGAAAGCTCTGAGAAGTTCGCCATCATTGCCTCAGGGTATTTGCTTATTAACCAAAATATAGGAGAGTTTCCGTTGCTCTACATCCTCGCCAACACTTGGTATGGTGAGTCCTTTTCCTTTTAGCCATGATGAGAGACATGGAGTTTTCTCACTGTGATTTCAAATTACATTTGCCTAATTGCTAATTGCTCTTGAACATCTTTTATTTCTTACATATGAGAATTTTAAAAAAATTTATTTTGAGGAAGCTGCTGTTTTTGTACATATGTCTTGCACATTTCTGGCCAGATTAACTCTTTGAAATGCCATGATTTTGACACTAGTGAAAATATGGTTGCTTTAATGGACAATTCCACCAATCCAATTTCAGAGTAAAAAAACCAACATTACTTTAAAAAAATATAAATATGACTTCCAGGTATGCATTTAGGTAAAAAGACAGTGCAAATATATATAAGAAAAGATAAATGGATTGTTTATAATCTCTCAGTAATGATGGTGGATTTGTCCCAGGAATCCTGTAAATAGAAAAATCCTTGATTTAAAGCCTCGATATCAACCATTGTAGGGGTTTTATGTATCTTTAGCACATTGTCCTGTATGCTTTAAATCATCTCCAGGTTTTCTGTAAGACCTAATGTAGTATAAATGCTACACAAATCATTGTCCTATTATATTATTTAGGAAATCAGGACAAGAAAAGTGCCTGTACCCATTTGATACCCATAGATTTTTTTCAAATATTTTCAATTTCCGGTTGGTTGAACTTGCTAATACAGAATCTATCAACATAAAAGATAGACTACATTTGCGGTTGATTGGAATTAACAAAATAGCCAGGTTGGTTCTGTGTGTGTGTATGTGTGTGTGTGTGTGTGTGTGTGATTTTTGGTCTAAGGGAAATGGAGAGGACATAACTCTTGGAATCATTCTGTGGAGGGAACAATCTCAGCTCTGGACACTCTCTCTCCCCATGACCACAGGCTATTTCTGTTTGTGTCTTTTCCAACAGACTCTGAGCAGCTCAGAGATGGGCATCATGAAATACAATGACACATGCACAAACTTGTTTTTGTTATCAATGACAAAAATGACCATTTGAATGTGCTTATCTCTTTATATCAATTGTGCAAAGAGCATTTGCATACAGACTGGCTATGTTTAAAAAGTTCCTTACTTTTGGTATTTATTTTATCTACCACCATTATATGCCCAGAAAAACATTTAATGGATTGGGACATCTCTTCAAGGCCAAGGCTGAAGATTTTTATGTGTGGCAGTATTTTGGGCTGCACTGGCCGGGAGCCCCAACAGGTACAGACTGACAGGGGTAAATCTCACACATTATTTTTCACAACAATGGTGCCCATTAAAAATTAAGTCTTCTGGACTTAGTGATGCATAACACACCATCAATTCTTTCTTCCTTAGTTGTGTATATTTGGCAGCTTAAACTTGCATAATGTGATTATCTGATCAATAAACAAATGGTTTTTGAAAAATGGAACATAGCACATTTTAATATTCTATGGGCATGAGTTTCAGAGCAATGTGATACTTGGCAAAGATGATGCTTTTTAAATTTAGAATTATTTTATAGCCTGGGAAGGACAGCATTTTCTCATCCAGCTCCATCGCAGGTTATAAAAATCCCTTGATTTTTATCAAGGAGCTGTTGCTGTGTGTTGTACTTTTATCCTTCAGTAGCCACCCAGTGACCTTTCAAAGGAAGAGGCTTTGTTCTCTGTCCCACTGGCTCAGAAAAGATGAAATGGCTTCTATTATATTGTGCTAAACTGAGATGGCCCAGTCATTTTCTCATGGCTGGGATTCCATATCTGACACCCATAACTTAAAGACAAGAAGTTTATTTTGGCTTCTGGTTTTTCAAGGTTCAGTCCCTGGTTGGGAGTACCAAGAAGGGTGTGGTGGTGGAGAGCTGTCATGGTTGTCAAGCAGATGAGAGAGGAGGGAGAAGCCAGGAGAGAGATGAACTCTTCCAGGTCACGCCCCCAGTGACCACCTCTAGTAAGACTGTGCTTCCCAACAGCAAGTCAGCTACAGCGCCCCAGGATCCAGTCACCTCCCCAAATCTCCATCTCTGAATGGGGGTCCTGTGCAGGTCTAAACCATAGCATGATCTGTCTCTGTCTCAAATCTAGTACCTTACTGTAGTAGCCCTATGTGTGCAGCTATTTGGAAAGATGGAAAGTGGCAAGTGATTGCTGGCATTCCCAACGCCTTTACAGCTGGTGGAATATATAATGCTGGGTGAATGTTGCCAAGTCTGACTGTGTATCAGGGTAATTCTGGAACAGAGTGGAAGCCAAAAGCCAGCTTGCAAATAAGGTAAAAGGCTCATGATCTGTAGCAGGGGGCTAGGCTGGTGTCCTGGGGCTCCATCTGACTTGTTTGCATTCTAGTGTGGGTGTCGGCAGGGCAGAGGCATAGGAGCAGAGGGAACTCCCTGGAAGGAGCTGTGTACCATCTTGTCCCTACTCTGTGCTCTGCATTCAGGAACCTTTCATTTAAGGGTAGGTGAGAAAGCCACTCAAGCTATCTGAAAGTGTTTTCAAAAGGCACCCGGTGCAGGGACCAGGCTGTCAATCTTGAAGTTTCTGTAGCTGGTTAAGCTGGGGGGAGCCTGCTCCCAGTTTGATTGCAGCAAAGCCCACTCCCAGGGCTGTGTGTCAGTGTGGCCGGAAAGAATTCCAGGGAAAGCACTCTCTTTCTGGGGAAAAGGGGATCCACCATTTTTAGTTTAATTTTATCCTTTTAGTTAGAGTAGGGGAAATCCTGTTTGTTTCTTTCTCTCCCGAAGCAGTCCCTGTATTTATATACTGTGGCAAAGATGCTGCCTTATGCTTGAAAGGGTAAAATAATAACCCTAAGTAAATGAGAAAAAAATGAGAAAATGAATATTACACATCATAGAGTAGTGACTAAATTGCAAGAGATAAAAAGGCAAATAATATAATTTTAGGTTTTCTGTAAACTTATAGAGCCTTTAACTCCAATCCTTCATTTTATATTTGTAAAAGCAAAACCCACAATAACAAAAGATAGTCCAGCTAGCTGGTCAGAGTGGCACAGACATCACTGCTGGTCTCGTGGGATTTTCATTGTTCAGACCAATATCCCTTATACAGCGGCATGTAATTAATGCATTTCAGCATCCTTTGACTGTAGGGCATAATTGCTTTCATATGTACTGCATATGTCCTCAATAATACTAAAATGTCTTATCTATCTATCTATCTCTCTATATCTTTACTCTCAATGCATCCATATTTTTTATGAAGATCCTTAAAATAAAGATGTCCAAATATCATAACTTATTAGTCTAACTTAATTTAAATATACATTCAAGGAAAGTCATTATTTTCTATCATGAGAAGCCTCTAAAGGTGCTTCTGGGAGCCATAGATTTACAGAGTTTTATCCAAAAATGACCCTGCACTAAGATCTGTGAGGGAGCGACTCTGCCGAGGACAGTCATCCGGGAGATACTTGAATGAATTTAGCAGAAAGCTGGAGGCAAGTTTTGCGTCTACATCTTCATATCTGAGTATCAGTAGTTCCTGCTTTGAATCTTCTCTTTGATCTTGACTCAAAATTGCTGTCCAGACATCCAGAGAATTGCATAATATGGTTTGTAAATAATTTTGTAGATGAAAAAGAAAGGGGCATTTGCCCCTACTTCGCAGATTATTAGGAGATAAGGGTTAATCACATTCACCAAGGTATTAAAAGACCCAAAACTTAGATTGTCTTTGACAAGTCCAGAGTTTAAGCTTTGGTTGAATCCATTCTGATTCAATCCTGCTGACGAACGACAACTTTGAGAAATATAGAGAACGTGAATGTGACACGGATGACTCATGCAACCAACTTTATCCCTATTAAGTTAAGCAAACACTGACTTTGGACATTCTAAGTATTCTTTGAATGCTGTAGTAGCCAAAATAATGCCTTCACTTGATAGTGCAGGAAACTGAGAGCCAGAAAGCTGTCTGACTTGTTCACATTTATCTGGCATATGAAATATGATTAAAAACTGTGGTCGATATTTAAATGTTAAAAAAATCTTAGTAAAAGACCATTGCCATGAATTCCCTTGAAAATCCTGCCCCTCTCTCAAGCATACTCTTCCCATCATCCTTGCCTTTTCCTGCAGCAGCTCTGAAGTCCTCTTTCCTGAGGGTCTTTAGCGGTGCTGTCCTGGCTGCCTCCGGTCCTGAGTGAACTCAAAACATCTCCCTTTTATGGTCATGGTGACTTTGGGGAAGGGCCCGGAGTCACACTGTGCAGGATCTGGTGACTTAAGTGGATGAGGACACACAATGTTTTGATTTAATAAAAACTGCTGTAAAATTTTTGAATTGATACATCAGGACAGTTGTAAAAGACATTCAGGAAGAAGCGCTTCCAGAACTGTGTCTGAAAGTAACAGGAATGACAGGATGCATCTGTTCAGAGTAAGGGGACCGTCTTGAGGGCAACTGATGGCAATGTGTCTTTTACTGTGGTAAATCTAAAAAAAAATTGTTTCCATATTACCAAGAACATGTTTTGTTCTTGTTGTTGTTTTATCACACCTCGTGCTGCAGAGACAGAAGTAGAAGCCACGACTTCCTAACTTACAAAAGAGCTGTGTTCTTAATTATCTGGTGTATGGAGGCCTCATTTCACCTCTGTGTTTGTGTGTTTCTGTGTGTGTGTCCGTGTGTGTGCACGTGTGTGTTCACGGGTATATGTATATATATATATATATATATATATATATATATATATATATATTTCTCTCTCTGCATATGAAAGCATGTGAGAAATGATAAAACCAAAGATTCATATTTTAAACATGTTTCCCATGACTGTTCATTACCTATATCTGTAGCAAAATTAAAAAAAGAGAGAGAAATTCAGTAGTTTTGATTGTTTTTCAGTAGAGTACTCATGATCCGATGCTACAACTGATACAAAATTAGCATGATTGGGACGGAATATCCATATTTAACTCTGGCTAACAACCATTGTGTGCTATTTTATTTAAAAAGCCTTAGCTTAATATCTTCTCATTAAGATGAATTAAACGCCTTTGAGTTGTTGAGGGACTGCTCACGATTCACATTCCTTGCCCGCTGTACTCGCATTTGCACAACAGTCTACCCTGCAGACGACAAAACTTCCCGGCTGTCATGTCAGCTCCCCTTCACTGTAATCTCCTCAAACGTCTCACATTCTGTGCAGGCAGAAAGCATACTTTTCTATTTATTTATCTTTTTAGCCCCTAATTTCCCCTTCGCTTGAACACCTGGAAGATACCTGAGATTTCCATTCTGTTCAGCAATATAAATTCTTACACTTTGTGGTCCCTTTTGAATTAATACGAATATTTATCTATCTATACATTCAACAGACATGCAGTGCTCACAGTCTATCATAGAGGAAGTAGCCAGCATTGGGAAATAGCTGTAGGACAAGCGTTGCTCTGAGCGCTTCACAAGGCTAACTGCTAAATCTAACCCCAGAAGTGAAGTTCTAGCTGCCGGGCACTGCAAATGCCCTACTGGTTTTCCAGAGTCTGCAGGTCACAGAGGGTGGGAGGTGGGACCATGGCTTCCATAATATTGAGAGGAGATGCCATGTTACAAGTCTGATAGTCAGAGTCTACCATGGGACAGAAGACAAACCAACTCTCTGCCCTAATCTGTTACTCCCAAAGAGCACAATTTTCACATTCTTCTGTGGTATTCAGGGCCTTAAGAGCTGTTTTTGCTAAAGAACAGTAATTCCTTGCTTGGGCCTGCAGATGCCCCATTGGCTGCTAAAAGCAGAGAAAATCTTGACTATTTTTTTTTTATCTCTCTCATTTATTATCTTAGAACTTTGAATCTGATCCCTTCTCAGTTATGTGCATTAACATGTTAATTGCCTATAGAATGTCTGCTGGAAAGTTAGCAAAACAAGAATGACTAGCTTTGGACTTACAGAATCTATTTCATACCCCTCAACACTTGGGACAAAAACATAAAATACCTACAGGGATATCCAGCTACCTAGAGCACCTAGAAGTCTCCAGGTATTACCTTAAACCTGTACCTGTGTCTGTCTGTCTGTCTGTCTATCACCTGTCTAATTATCTACCCATGTATCTATCTAGGTATCTATGTCTGTCTATCTATCTATCTATCTATCTATCTATCTATCCATTTCTTTCTATATATACAACCGCCCATCCATTCATCCACCCACCCACACATCCATTGCTTGCCTTTCTTTCTTTCTTTCTTTCTTTCTTTCTTTCTTTCTTTCTTTCTTTCTTTATTTCTTTCTCTCTCTCTCTTTCCTTTTTTCCTCCCTCCCTCATTTCCTTCCACCCACCCATCCATCTTGATTCTTTGGTGAACATGACCAATACAAATTATGAGATAATTTTCTTTCCATTCATCTCCCATCTTTTTCATATAATGCTATAAACATACACATTATTTTCTACTTAATATGTTATAATCCATTTCTGCAGTTACTCTGCTAAATTAGCACATAGTTAGCCCATAGGAGCTTCTTAAAGATGGGCCTCATGTCCATCTGAGTTTCTGATTTTAGATTCAGTGCCACTTTTACACAAAGTACAGTGAGAACTTTTTTGTTTGAGCTGTAAGATGCTCAAGCAAGAACTGTGCACACGTTCAAGTGCTATTTCCTTGGAAACCTACCTGGCTATGCAACATTAAAAGATGGGGAAGGGAACAGTGAGAGAATCCCCTAATTATCCCTGATTCTCTGTCTGTCCCCACAGGTGTGCCAGCCTGTTCAGGTGTGGGACTGCCCTGGGGTCACAGGAAGTGGAGCTCCTGGTTGGTCAGGGACCATGGCTGGGGTTGGGATAGCACCAAGCCCTACATTATTAGTACAGGCCTGGAAGTCATAGTCCACCTGTTCTGTGAGTTCATGGTGACATCATGGAGTTACATCATTGGGTTAAGTCATTCAGCATCACCTCATTATTCTCCAGAGTTCTCGTGCTCACCAAGCTTGTGGTCCTACACTCACTGGTGCTGCTCTGTGTCTTTGAGGTGATGTAACCAGGGACCACAAGCCAACAAGAAGCACGCTGGAGTCGCACTTTACGACACCCAGGGCACACTCCCGCGCCTTGTGCTCGTGGTCTCCAAGCCGTGAGCACGTCTTGGCCTTCGGGCATACGTTGCTGCAGACGTTTCCGGTCTTTCCCCCGTTTCCGGTGTGGAGGTAGACATTTCCTGGGGGACCCCGACTCACTGCCATTTGGAAATTAACATCTGGAGGCCACGTGTGCTCAGGTTGCTGTAGGTCATTGATTCCAGGTCCTCGCTGCAGAAAAGCCCAGAAACAGTTACACGTCTAAACCATCATTTTGTACTGATACTTCCAACTCAAAAAAAGTTTATGTATCACAGGATTTGCCTGAACTTGTTTTATTTTACAGTTCTATTGTATTTTTCTTACAATGAAAACCTTGCATTCTGCTGCTATCTATGCGCTAACTCATTTGCTTTTATTCATAGTAGAAATAAATGCTTTCAAATTTTTAAAATCAATACTAACCCTAACCATAACCCTGCTAAATAAGGGAGAAAGTGTCTTGATTATTCTTTTTGTCCTTAAACAGTGTCGCACTAAAGATCACAAAGATCCGTAGTTAGTGTATCACCTTCAAAACTGACTTGGTTAGAACGTTTAGTTTCTGTTTCTGGTTATGTGAAAAACTGAAACAGAGTTAGGTTTTTACTGGTTTTGAAAAAGTTTCTCTAACTCTCTACCACTTGGATAATTTTCTTTTACTGCATTTCCGCAGACCCCAGGTCTGTTTTGAGTTCAGGGACACCTGCCTCCTGAAAGCAGAGGCTGGGCCTCTCAGCCTCCTCACCTGTCCGCCTGCATTCCTCTTCAGTCCTTTCACCAGCTGTTTTCACTAGAAAAGCAATTCTCACACGGATGAGCCCTGAGCATAATTCACGCATTCTTCATTTGATAGTAACTTAAGGTTAAAGCCTAATCGCCACACAGAGGGCATGATTCTTTTTTAATTTAAAAAATTTTATTAGTGTGTATTTAC
>PVLA01013857.1:0-34180 GCA_004027455.1 Hydrochoerus hydrochaeris | reverse complement strand
CTTCTTCTTCTTCTTCTTCTTCAGTGAATTGAACTCAGGACCACATGCTTGCCAGGCAGGTGCTGTGCCTCTGAGTTATATTTCTGGCCCCTTGGTGAGATTTCATGTGTCTTAAGTGTACTCTCATTTTTCTTTCTAAACCATAATGCTGCCTGTTCATTTAAATATAAGCAAATGGAGACACTATAAATATTATTTATTGAGCTAAGAATCAACAGGAGAGCTTTTCAGCAGATGGGAATCTTTGTGTAGATAGTTCAAACAGCTTTTTTCATAGTACTGGGAACAGTGTTGCTGAGAACCAGCATGAAAATGCACAGGTGACAGACATCGCCCACCTGTGTAGTCTTTTTATCACCTAGATGCCAGATACAAGCCACGCTTGGGGAGAGGAGGAAGGGTGGTCATGATTCACAGCAATGCAGAAACACATTGTCTTGCCTGGGTTAGACTGATGTGGGTTCAAAACTAAATACACCTGTTAGTCACTGAAAATTAGACAATCTTGTTACCAATTCAAAACCTCAAAATCATGGAATTATTTTCTGAGATCTCGGGAGAAATGTTTTGAGAACGTCTTCTTGAGTTCAGGGAGATTTTTTTTCTTGATAGAATTTGCTTGCAAGAGTTTGTGCACTGAGACCATATGTGAGATAAGACAGTAGACACACCTGGCTTCCATGCAGCCGTGTCCTGAAGAAGCAGTTGTCAACAGCGTGTTCCCTCTTGTCATTCTCCAGGCACCTGTGTCCCAGCTTTTGAATTATTCTTCCCAAAGGAACGCCATTCTTTGATAGTACATATTCACCTTCCATGTCTTTAAGCTAATATACTGCTGACCTGAGGAGGCTCAATAAACATCTGTTGTTTGAATCCTTAGAAGCTTGTTGCCACTTCAAGTCCCACTTCCCAGTTTATGTCGAATTGGGTAGAAAGTCAGATGCCTTCTACTTTGCCCTCTGTGTGATTATAAAATGGTGCTTATGGTTTGAGAGTTATAAATCAGGGTCAAGATAGAAGACTGTGTGACACTGACCAGACATATTTAATAAAACTGGATGTAGCAATTATAGAAAGTCATTACATGTGCAGTTTATATAGGAAAATGGCTCTGAGTGCCAACTGATAGACCCTTTTGCACAGAAAAATCCTGCAGCTTTGTATAAGACTGATAAACCAGGCTGGGGATAGAGCTCAGTGGCACAGCATCTGCCTGGCAAGTGTGACGTGAGTTCAGTTCCCGGAAATACTGGAAAACATATGAGTCTTCCGTATAGAAGATATGGCTCATAGTTTGATTGCACATTTATTCTCATAAGTATTACTATTTTTAGCTCAAAGTTGATAAACTCTCACTCATTTCTTAGAGTAAGAAGACTAGTATATCTCCAGTCCATGAGGAAGACATGAAATCCCTCTCATTTTACTTCTGTGGTCATTATGTGAGTAAAGCTTCCTGTCCCCAGATCCAATGGGACAGAGTCACCAGTTGTGCTGCTGTGTCATCATTTGCCCTGCTGGAGTGTTTCTGGAGAAGGTGGCATGTTCATGTTGAAAGTTTTTGTATGGAAACATTCTAATGACATTTTCCTTTCCAGTTCTGAGAGCCTGAAGACTGAAAACTCCTGGAGTGGGTTGGAAAGTACCATGCCATGGGACTGCGAGACTGGGGGGAGGTAAGATTAATGCATTTCTGATTTCCTATTACATGGCAGTCACTCGGCAAATCATGTTTAATCTGGGAATCTCATTTGCTCCTCACTATGGACTTGTGAGTAGATGAAAGAGTCTTCATTGTCTCTTTCACCAATTATAATGTGTAAGCTCTTGATAAGTGTCAAAGAATATAAGTTTTCTGGAGGAAAAAAAAATCTCTGTAAATTGCTGATATTTTTGAGACCCTTTACCTGAAAATTTGTTCATTGCATTTTTCATTAACTCGCTCACTCATTCATTCATTCATTCATTCAGTGCTTATAACCTCCTGTATGTGGCATTTGTCTCTTCACTTTCTCATCCTGAAGAGGATGGGATGTGACTCTGGACATAATTAGATGTGAGAAAACACAAGAAAAATAACTGGAGTAATTAACAGTGAGACAGTCAGGTCCCAAGGTACAGAAAAGCCATATATTTTGATTCCTTAGGTTTTATTAAAAGTTTTTCATCATTAGATGTTCATTGTTATTTTGACTCATGACGAGTGAGAAATCATCCATAAAATGGTATCATTTTTAGAGACTTTATCATCTAATGTGTCCTCAAATCTTTTGGCCCATGTTTTGAGAAAAAGAAGTAATTTAATTAAGTAGAGACAAAACACAGCTTGCACCTACTTCAGTTAAACTCAGTCAATAGTTATAAGCTGCAGGAAATAAAATGTGTATGCAGTCATTCCACCTTCTGCATTTGTCCAGGGAGTCCTTTAATACGAAAGCTCTGTGAGGGCAGAAGTCTTTCCTGTCTTGTTTAACTCTCAATCTCCATCTCTGCCAGGCATGTGCTAGATGTTAATATTAAATCATGAAACCTGCTTCCTCCTTTTTGATGCTCATTCAGAATTCTCCCTCTCATCCCATTTTCTCCAATCTCAGCCTTCATCATTAGCATCTCTTGGCTCCTGAAACTCCCCTATCCTCCCTACTAAATCAAACTGTACTCACCTGGCATTACAATCCCTTACCAGCTCCCAGTTTTAATTCTGCAGACTTATTATTTAGTTAACCACTTTGCTCATTCATCAAATGATTTGACCTGAATATCTTGTGAATAATACATAATTATTTGGGAGACACTGTTAATTATTTATCCATCAACATTTGAACTCAATGCAAGAAATGCAAGGGATGGTCACACAGATTATCATAACCACAGCTCTGAGACAGCCTAGACAGCTCTGAGTGTGGAGCTAATCATGGAAGCAGAAGCCTGGCAGAAAACAAGGCTAAAATTAGAGAGAACAGTACAGGGGAAAGCACGGTGTCCCAAAAGAGAGTCCAAGATACTTTACTTATTTTAAGCCTTCCAAAAGTGTTATCGAGTGCTTGCAAGGTGTCCAATATGGTAGTATGTTCAGGGAATGTAAGAGTTAATAGAATGAGAGATGTGGATGTGATAATCCAAGTGTTTGCCTAATCTAATAAGACACAATCCTCTCACCTAAAGGAGATCAAAATCTGCCTGATTACGGTTACTACAATAAAACTAGTGTCACACTGAGTCTATATTGTCACAAGACTCTCCCTAAGCTGTAATTTCTTGGCATTTCCAGTATCTCTGGTTAACTTTCAGAAGAGTGAATCACAAGCAGGTTCCAAGTAACAGCAGAGTTACCACAAACAACTTCATGTGTGAAACAAGAAGTGGATATTCTCTGGCATTTTTTCCTATGAGCTTGACAGTTCAGAATGTGGAGGCCGATTTTGAGAAATGAAAGATGGAAATGGAAAGTGAAAATGAAACACCTATTTTCCTGAGTTAGAGTAGACTTTGCAGCCACATTTTGCAGGAGGAAGAGGACAGCAGTGTGAAGATGAGGGTCTTTTGTATCCCAAATCTTCACTGTTCAATAATAGACATAAAGGTCTGGTTTTTCTTTAGCTTATTCTAATCAAAGTTTTATGATCATTGCTGGCACTTTGTGTGGCTACTCTACATATATAAGCATGTATTCTTTTGTTTTCTGGTCATATTTCATGGTTTTATAACAATAATTTAATATAAAGAAACCAATGCTCGGAGACAGAACAATCTTTCCTTACACAGCTTTGTTCCCAGCTCATTAGAATAATACAGCACAGAGATTCTTGAGGGCAAACCTAGATAACAATGTGAGTTATCATTAAGAATGAAACGAGAATAGGACGAGGCATCCCACTTTGCGCATCCATAGGGCCTGGGCTCATTGGAGGTGAAGGGGGTTGCTGAGTGACTGCAAAGCTAGGATCAAACCTTCGTCTTTAATTATTTTACTTTCACTTTTTTGGTGACTTGGAAAGAACTGAAGCCCTGTCATCTGTTGCAAAAGAATATTGATGCCTTTTTCCTCTTTCTTTCCTCATTAATATATTAACACTACAAATTCTTTGAGAAAAAAAACAATCTAACATCCCTAAGGGGAACATCAAGCAAAGCTCTGAATTTTACTGCAGCTTTCAAGCTCTCTGCTAACATGCTCAACACTCTAGTTTGCCTCTGTGCCATGCACTCTGCTCCTCAGCACTGCAGATGTGCTGTGGTCTTCTTAGTTCTCACTACCTTCACCTTTCCCAGGCTTCTTTCTCCTGCAGTGCCTTTGGAGCATGCTCATGTAGTCAAAATCAATCACCTTTTCAGCTGGAGATAGGGTCAGGTCAGCCTTCTCTCCACTGTTCTAAAGCCTCCGTTCTGCTTCTGTACAGTCTAAACTGACTAAGCTGTCAGATCTTCTGTGATCCACATGCCCAAATTGGTTGTTTTAGAATTTCTCAGGATACTGAAGGCAATTATCATGTCATGGACCTAACCGTATTAATTCTTACATTCCCTGGACTATTACCATGCCTACTGACTTGCAAGCATCCCATAAGATTTGTTGAAGATTTAAAGTATCCTGGACCTTCTCTTCATGGATACCATGTTTTCTTCTGCACCGTCCTCTCTAATTCTGCTCTTGTTTTCTTCCGGGCTTCTGTTGCCATGATCAATTCCACAGTCAAAGATGCCCAGGCTTCCTCACAAGTGTGTGGGCCTTGATAACCCGAGTGGTCACCGCTCACACCCACACCAGCAACAGTCACACATGACTTCCTCTGTCTCCTCAATGGAGCACCCACTGAGCATGTCCCCTTCCACCTCACCTCTGAAGCTAAATTGACAGCCTGAGAATCTCTGAGCTCTTGCCTGTATTTTTCTAGTTGTGTTATTCTGTTTCTATCTTCATTTTATGATTTCTCACCTTGAGGGGAGAACAGAAAGAGCTATTTTTTCTCCTCTACCCTGCAGGGGGTAGAGCGAATTCTGAACAGTATGAAATGATCTTGCCAGGGGCTGAAGTCATTCGCAAGCTCTAACCATTCATCTGTGTATTCAGAGAAATGGAGGAGCTGGGCACTTTTTTCCCTGTCAGTGGAACACAGTGCCTTATTTAGGATCAGTGGAAGAAGATTGGCATAGAAAATGTCAGAAGTGGAGATGGTTTATATCTGTGAATCATTTCAGCATCATTCAAATCCTGACACATATTCACCGGCTGGAGATGAGCGTGGTGGAGGAGGAATTCCCTTCACCTCACTCCAATTTTTCTCTGATAATAACATCTCAGATTTGCATAATCCTTTTTATTTTACACAGTGGAGCTACATCCATTAACTCATCTAGTTCTTAAAAAAAAAAACCCAGTTGGATTGCAAGATGTAAATTATTTCCAAATAAAACGCTGGAGGATACTAAGGCTCAGAGAGAAGACATTAAAAGAATGATTATGGGTTCATTGCCAGGGGAAAGTGGTCTCTACAGTGGTCAGAAACCCCTCTTGTGTTCCTCTAAATGCCACAGGACTTCTTGAAATATATATTCAATAGTAACTTTACACATTTGAGTCATTTATTTTATTATAATTCAGGGAGAGAAGGCACACTAATAAAGTTATGTTTCTGTTTTCTGATTTTAAAGTTCATTATTATTTTAATATGTCAACCTTTTTCCCAAAAGACCATATTAGAACATGTTGTCATATTTAGGAGTTTAATGAGTGAATCATTACAATTAAAAATTTCTATTGTTTCTCATTCCTTCAAGCTATCATTAAATTATTGTTTCTTTAGCATCACTTTTGAGCTTCTTCTCATGCTTGAAGTCCATAAATACCTTCAAATCATATTCATAGATGCATATAACACAGGTTAGGTGCAAATCTATAGACCCACAAGAATATAGTGCAATAATTATTATGCCAAAGACAATAATGATGATGAAATTCACAAAGCCCTTCTATACACGTATTAGCTACTAGTAATATAATACCTTCATAAGGCATAAGGTTATCATTGCTTAGATTTCATGTGTGTGAAATCTGAGGTAGGCAAAGACGTGTAAAATAATGTGTCTAGCATTACACTGATATTCTGGCAGCACAGGGTTTGACTCTCTCCCAGTCTAGGTTCATCCTGTGTTAATGAATCACCACTTATAGAACGCTCTGCAAATTCTAAATACAATAGGTTTTCTTGGAGTAGGAGCTATCTAACCCTGAAGGATGCACAGGGAACATCAGTAAGTGCTAAGTTGGGACACTATGGGCAGCAGTGTCCTAAAGGAGGGGGGATAATGGAAACACTGGGAAACACTGGAAAAACCTGGGAATTCGCAAGAGGGGACAGAACTGTGGACAGCCAATAAGATTAACTGCTCAAGTAAAATTGATTAAATCAGGAACAAATGGGGAAGAGAGTCACATAGTAAACCATACAGGCAGGCTTAACAGCAGTGGCTTCCTGTAGGGGCTGGAATGGTGCCTCCTGACTTCCTCAGGATGATAGAGAACTACTTGAACTATCAATTCATAGGATGTGGCTGTATTTGCTTTTCCTTTTGACTTGAGAGCTGGCCCACAGCAGGAGGTGTTTTTTTGTTCCAAGGCGGCAAGGTGTCTGAACTTCTGCTCTGTCTTCTTTGAGGGGCCAGCCCTGTCTGACCATCTATAATATTTTTAACTAACTCAGCTGCCTATAACAGGTTCCTTTCCGTGCTAGCCATCCAAGTGAAACGGGAGAATCTTCTCCAAAGTAAGTGCTGGGAGATAGAGGAAAGTTTGTTCCTGACAATTTAGGGAGTAGACTGAATGTGGGTCTCTAGCTTGCAGCACTGTAGATGTTTTGTTTGTTTTGCTTTTATTTGAGGAAGCATGGGGAGACAGGAAGCTAATTTAGAACTGGGACACAGTTCTGTAAGTCTAAGAGAGGGATGTTTACATGAGGGATGAATATAGCTTGTGTATCTCTGTATGGAGAGGCTGACTTCCAGTCCTGTTCCCAAAATATCCAGTTTAGAGGAAACCAGGTGAGTGCAAATATGATTTTTGTGCTCATATTCCCTTCCTCCTAGAAAGAAGATTGGGGTGGGGAAATATGGTTTTGTAGAAGCAAGTTAATGGGAGTGTAGTGCCCATGGAAGTGCTAATGCTTTACAGGCTGGAGCCACACAAATTCAGGATTAGTGGAATGTGTAAGACAGCATGGCACTCCATCTCATCACCGACTCATGATCAGCGCCTTGGAACCTGTGAAGAAGGTTAGATTCTTCTAGGTACAGAGTAGATAAATATCCGCCAGTAGTGATGGCTCATACATAACACCAGATGGAAAATTATGTTTTTTACATTTTGGAATTAGCAGGCAGGGGCAAGGTTTTGGGATGAGGAGGTCAGTAGTGTTCAACTACCTTGAGAAAGTTTGGGGTCACCTTGTCCCCAGCTCAATTTTACAAAGCCTCCACTGAAAGTCCACATTGCAAAATCATCTTACCTCTCCACGTCTCAAGTTTCAAAGACAGTTATTTTCTGCTTTACATATCTTCATTTATTTTGCATATAATTCATCTTTTTGTGTTTATTGGACATTTGTAGTACTTAGGCACTGGTTCAAATGCTAAGATGGTAGCAATAAACAGAAAATAATGTGCTCATTAGGAACTGCAGTTACAATAGTAGTGACATACATAATCATAAAATATAGGAGATAGGTCTTGATAATTGCTAAAAAAATTAAGATAAAAAAATCAGAAATGCAGGGATCAGGGTTGTCCTATTTCGTTGCCCAAATGCCATTTGATTAATAGTCAATAAATTGAAGATGACATTCAGAAATCTCAAGATTATTTCAGGGATCAAAATATGTGCAGAAAAGGGCCCTTACAGCTATCTTCCAGTCTCAAAGTGCTTAGTGACTGTGGGGTGGAGGGCTTTGGTGGAGGTGAAGGAAGGCAGGCTCTCTTACCAGGAGCATGGGTTTGTGCAATCACACTTGATCCTGCTAGGGGAAGTGACCTAAAATGTGTCAGCCTACTGAGAGTTTCTCAAAACTCACTGCAAACAATGGGCAATATCATCACAAATAGCCTCACCATCAACTTCCTCTTCATTATCATTCAGTCCAGTAGCTGAAAATGCACCCTTTTCTCCACTGAGATACTCCATGTTTTAGAATACCTTCTTCAGAAATAAAGTTGTGAGTACTGCAGGACAGGTAAGCAAAACTTATTGCCCAACTTCTGGTTCAGCAAAAATTCTCACAATATGATATTGTTACAGGCAACTGAATTAGACAGAAATATTATAGGCAGTCAGACAGGGCTATGTCCTTGAAAGAGCCAATGCAGAAGGCCAGATACTTTGCAACCTTGGAGGAGACAGACACCTCCTGCTGTGGGCCAGGCCTCAAGGCAAAAGAGCAAACAAATACACCAGTATCCTCAGAACTGATACTCTAAATAGTTATCTATCACCCTGAGGAAGTCAGGAGTGAGCATCCCAACCCCCTACAGGAAGAGCCACTGCTCTCAAAGGGTGCCTGCTTGCTACTCCTGATTTAATCAATTGTACCTGAGCAGTTAATCTTATTGGTTGACCACATTCTGCTCCACCTTATGCCCACCTAGTGAATTCCCACATTTTCCCCACCTTAGACTCACCTCACTTTGGATACCCACCTGGGTCCCCTTCTGTCTCACTACAGGACAGAAGCTCTCTTTCCCTCAATAAATATATCATGCTTTTAACCTCCATTGTTTCTAAAAGTCATTCTTCAATGTTAGAGATCACCAGCTCCTACCAGACAGCTAGTAGGTTAGGAGTTTCATTCCCCTGTATCAGTACGTTTTTCAAAATTTAAATAAGCAAACTAGAAAATCCAGATCATAAATGTAATTGTAACCATTAAATCTACTGTTTAAATGGGATCTTAGTAAAAGAATGTGTAGACAGCCATCTGCTCCTGCTGAAAATTTGTTCCAGAACCACCACAGATAGCAAAATTCATGGAATCTCAGGCCCCTTATATAAATGAATGACATACTTGCAAATAACCTGTGCACGTCTTTTTATATACTTTAAAACATCTCTAAGTTCCTTGTAATACTAAATACAATGTAAATAATAAGTACATTGCATTTTTTAGAAAATAATGCTAAGAAGTCTTTACATGTTCAAACAATTATTTTTTCTGGATATTTTATAAAAATGCCTGTGTTTGGCTCTAGAGACTCAGAACTTACAGACATAGAGGGCTGAGAATGAATGGAAGGTGCTCAGACTCTTGAAAAGCAGGAAAAAGTCAAAGAGAAAGAATTTTTCCTTTTAGCTTCCACAACACATGAGAGCATGCTACTCTAATCAAGTTATCTAGACAATCAAGTTATCTAGACACAGACACAGTGAAAAATCCAGAAGGGTTTGACTCTCTCAGGAAAACTAGTGGGAGGATTCTACTCACCCCCTCACTCTGTATCCAGACTCCTTGCCAAGTCCCCTAGGATTAGGCCTTGTCATTTTGTTTGAGCTACAGGACAGAGGGGACTGCACCGATCCGCCTGCAGCTGAATTCCAGTGGGGCAGCAGCAGTGCTGATTTTCCATTTTAAATCATAAGTGTGGCATCTAGTTTCTTCATATGTCCTAAACAAGCTTGGTTCCTGTGAGACTGGTCACCCTTGTACGTCTATCAAACTTAACATTCAATGTCCAAAGAGCCAAAGGCAAAAAATGATGAATGGATATGATCTGGCTGCAGTGGTGTTCAAAGTATGGTCATCAAGGTCATACCTGGCAGGGTCTTCGGACATTGTCACGCTGCCATGCTTGGGCACTTGTGACTGGTTTCTAGTGGGCACAACAAGAGATGCTGCTAAATATCCTGTAGCACACAGAATGGCCCAGCTTACTCTCAGCAAAGACTGAGCTGGTCTCAAATGTCGTCAGTACCAAAGCTGAGAACTCGCAGTGAGACCATGCCATCCTTGGATCCTCTCATGTACCATACTTGGCCAATATCTCTGGATTAGCTCTGAAAATTTATACACACAGGGCCGCTGCACATTACCCTGAATAGCCCTGCCCTCCTTGTGTGTAGATGTGTCCGCTGTGAAGATGTCCATGTACTTCCTCCACCTCTTATCTAAGTTACTAATTGTGCCATGGTTTAGACCACAAATTTCAGTTCTCCTAACCTAGTATTTTCTTCTACAGTTTTAGAACCTTACAAAACAACCTTTGCCTTTTCCCCACAGAGCTATGTATGAATGAGCTATTTTATTTATTATTATTATTTCTGGTGTTTTCACTGAGTAAACAGGTTATTGTTTGTAAAACGCATCAAATGCTGCTGCCAATACCATGCATTAGAAAGAAAAAAACCCTGGGAAACAATTCACTTGATGTTTAAGAATTTACCAGGGTTTATGTGCTCTCAAGTCTCATTTGCACATAATGTGATACTTATCTTGTGGTGCAAAAATGTTAGTCTCCCAGATTAGCTGCGATACAGTTGAGGATTCTGAGCCATCTGTTAAGCAGTTCCCTTGTTTTCTTCTTCTACCTCTGATTTATTGAATGTGACTGAGGCAATGTTGCTGTTTGGAGAAAGGTTGAGTGAACACCAGTGGAAATGTCAGATGGACAAATCACAAGCAAAGTGTGGAATGTTCTCTAATGTGTACTGCAGACAGCTTACCAGCCTGTGGGTTGAGGCATAGGAGTGAGATTCTCATCACCTGCAGAGATTCTTCATATATGCAGCTAAGTCTCAGGGTTGACAGCACGGAAGAGGCTGCACTATGAATATAATTGTAGAGTATTGTTCAGTTCTACAACTAATAATTTCAGCATAAAAAACAGTAGGAGTTCTCTCTTCCAAATTCATACATGTATAGTGTTAGAAATGGGATGATCTTTAAGAATCATCTGTAGATACGATCCAGGTGATTTTTTTTTTTTTTTTTTGTGCTACCAGGGATCGAACTCATGACCTCACGCTTGCCAGGCAAGCGCTTGATCCAGGTGACTTCTTAAAAAACAGAATGTGTAGACCTGGGGTAAGAGGTTTGGGAAAGCAGTACCTGCACGAAGGAAGGACTTGCAGTCATGAGGCTGTATTAGAACAGGAGTCGGAAGGAAGGGTCCTGTTAGGGGATGAGACAGGAGAGTCCTAAAGAGGGTGAGGCAAGAGCTATTGCCCAACGTTCAAGGTTTAGATAGAAAGTTACGTACAATAAATTCAAAAGATGCTGATGGGGTGAAAGAGGTGTGTTTGCCACTGGAGAGCAGCAGAGCCCAGAGGGGGCTCCAAGGCATTGCGTGTGACATTTGTGCCATGCTGCCTGTGTTCTAGGGTACCCAGCATGAATGTTAGTGCTGAAGACAGGGAGGGACTTTTGAGTACTGCTTCAGCAAGTGGTAATGAGCCAGCCAGGCAGGAACGTGTATCATGAAATTATGAGGAATGAGGTTCGATCCTTCAGTGCAGACAAGAAGAGCACAGATAAAAGTGTTTTTAAAATTGTTTTTGTCCTTGGAATTACAAATTTGCTAGTTGGATATCAGCAAGGCTTCTTAATTCTCTGTAATTCTTGTAATGGCTGCTAAGCACATGCATTGGTGGAAAGGAAAAATTTGATTTTTATAGGAATAATTGGGAATTTTTAGAATAATTGAAGTTTAGATCTCTCTATGTACATATATACCTTATATTATTATCTGTAAAAATGCAAATACTATAATAATATGTATATTATATTATATTAATTAAATTGAAAATATTTCAATAGCCAAATTTGATCTTATGGTACCATTCAAGAGCCTCCCATCCCTCTGTGTGATTCAGTGGCCCTGTTTATATCTGTGCCTTCTGAGAGCTCCTCTGGCCATATGCACAGCATCCCCAGCTTGAAAGTCAGACCCTGGTCGTCCACATCTCCTCCTTTTTGTCATATCTCACTGACACTTTGTCCCATCAAATGTCTTCTACCCATGATTGAGGCTAGAACTTGGATATTATCCTCCCTGAAAAAAGTCATGCAGATCATACTGTCAATGTCTGGCTCTTTGGAAGTACAACCTCTCTACTCACTTTTGCTATTTTTAGGCATGTTTTTAGAGCATTCATGGTCTGTTATCACCTTTCACATTCAATTTGAATTAAGTATATCAAAGTTTAATAACTTTATTCTCCAAACAAGCAACTGTGTAAACAGCATAACCATGGGTCACCTGATTTTTCCCACTAACCCTAAATAAATAAAACCAGTTTCATTCACAGGATGCCTTCTTGTATGCTTACAGATGATTGGATAAAAAAAGATGAAGTATATTATAGTAACAAATAAAATGCAGTTTAACTGCCCCCCTCCCAAAAAATCTAAATGGTGAAGGTGAAGCCAATAACGTTACTGTATTAAAGAATCATTTTGCCTCAATTAGTATTCAGAGAGATCTGTACTATTAATTTAGTAACATTCTGGGATGATCAGACACATGTACCAGGCTTGGGCAACCAGGCTATAGTAGTAAAAGTTTTCTACTGAGTTTATGTGGGTTGGTTATCCCAAAGCCAGTGTGCTGGCCTATCAGTGAGTACTTCTGGAGAAAAACATTCCTCTCACCATCTTTACCTTTTTTCCAATCTTTCTTTGGGAATGTCTGCACATGGCTGTATAGCATAGGCCTTAGGTCACTTATCAACCCTAGAAGGCTGGCGAACCTATCTGTAAAATGGGCAGGAGATTCCCACATACTAATTGGTACGTTGACAACAAATGGTAACAGGTAAGAAACCACCACGACAACTTACACATTGTTCTTACAGCTTCTTTTCCACATTACGTGTTCACTTGACTGAGCTGAAAGAATCATACTGAACAAAAGGCACAGACTGAAATGCGAAGGACCCCTCTCCTTGACCCTGCCTCTTCCTGACCCTGGCAGGTGTGACTCCGGGACAGGCACAGTTACCTTTCTTACTAGTTTTCACTGTGCTCTGTTTTTCAGTTATACATTTGTATTATGTTTTCCCTGTATTGTATTCACCCACCAATACCTTCTGTGACAGTGGACAGGTTCCGCTTGCAGAAGTCATGATGTTGGACTGTCTTACATAGCGTGCTTACTGGGAGGGGAGGAAGATCTCGGGAGGTGGCACTGATGGTCAGTGGGGTGGATGTGAGGGCAACTTTGAGGGTGCTGCCCAGCGCCCTTGCATCCAGACCACAGGTACAAGGCAGCTGCTCACCTTCCCCACACCTTCTTAGCCTGCACTCCTAACACCCAGCCTCCCTCTGCTCTCCGCCGGCCTCCTGAAGGTATCCTGCTTTGGCCCTCCTGCTTAAGAAAAAAGGGGGCCCAATTCGGTGCACCCTGACTTCTTCTGCCCACTTACCTGCTATCTGCTTGTCCGGTACTTGTGGTCATGCTCTGGCTGGAGCAGCTCAGATCTTTCTAACCATCCAGTGGAGTCTAATGACCCCGTCTGCAGTGATGTCCTCTGGTACCTTCCCTTGATGGTCTCAGTCAAATGTAGGTAGCATAGAGTGTCTTCTAGTTAGAGTGTCTTCTAGTTGGTTCCTTTTTATGCCTTTGTAATTATTTATTTACCACTCATCTTATTTAAGTCATTGTGTAGTTTCTGTCTCCTGGTTGGATCCAGACTGATACATCCTTGAATCTAAATTATGTCACTTTGAACAGGAAGAAATTGTATAAGATCTATGCAAAACTTATTATTTGTCCTCTCCTATGATATTTTATCTAATTGTACCACATGTTCTTTAAAAGTGCAGTGTGATGACACATACAATGCTTAATATTTGAACTTGTTTTGTAAAACAAGACAAAATAGACATTACCTAATATGACTTCTGGGAAATACTCTAGGGATGTGATTTTTAATGGGACCTGAAATTTATTTAACATGGTTATGCAACTGTAAAACACTTTTTTCCCTAGTAGTAGCATATATTGTATTTGGAATACTCCAGAAAATGAACATCTGGTATTAATAACTTTACAACATTAAAATGACCAGCAAATTATATCCCATTGTACTGTGCAGATGGGCTTATAATGAAATATATTTTGATTGTACACACTTAAGATACCAATAAAATTAATCCTTTGCAATATGCAAATCCTAATGGAAATTAAACAGCATAATTCAGTGTCTTTGAACAGTAGGCAATGCTTGGAATCAGTCTTTTCATACTTAGACACATTCATTAATTACAATTTATGCAAATATATTTTGTCTATAGTTTATTTTAGACTTGTTTTAACTACTGTAATAGTTTTTGCATTTTTGAGCAGCAAAAGAGTGTATATCACCAAGTTTAAAAGTCCTTCTTAGTTGAGTCAAGATGCTGTAAAAAATATAATAAGCTAGATGGCTTTATAATCTATCCTATTTATAACAGGAATTTTCTTTAACAACTGTGGAGTTGGGAAGTTTAAGGTCACAGAAGCATAGATACTGTCTGGGGAGGGCTGAATGCTCTTTGTAACTTCATATAATGTCTAGAAGCAAGGAGCTCTTAAGGGCCTTTTTTTTTTTATAAGGACACTAATATAATTATTTAGGCCTTTATTCTAGGAACTGCTCAACTGCTAAAGACCACACATAATTCTATTCCATTGATGATTAGGTTTACATGAATTTTGTAAGAACATAAACACTCAGACCATGAAAGTTCTATTTAAGTAAAAATAATGCCATATATTTAGGATTTCATCTGCATTTTTTCATTTTGAATAACTTGCTTTCTTTAGCCTTAAGAATATTTAAAATCCTGAAAAGAATTATATATTGTTCTCATTCAATAGGCATGCTTTCCAAATACATCCAAATATGCGCTGAATAAGTACCTTTTCAAGTGTCAGAATCTGTGTAGTGCACTTGGATTCCACTCTTTTCATTAAATGAGGCCTACAGGGAAGCAGTAAGGAAGTCATTTTGGGTTATATAGAACTTAAGAAAAATGAGAAATGAGACCCAATATAATGATCAAAGTGAAGTCTCCACGTCTGTGGTCCTTGTCAGTGGCAGGTAGGGCTATGACTTGGCCTGCATGGATAATCAGTATAAGGATGGAAACCAGGGCCAGGGTAACTGGGTAAATCTAAGCCCCAATCCATGAAACAACCTAAGAACTAGATTGCTCAGTTTTAAATCCAAACCCAGTTTTAAGAATACTGTGTAAATGGTTGTTGGTTTTCAAAGACAGAAACAGCAGGAAACTAGGAATGAACTAAAGAGAGGTCCAGAATAATGACTTCTTTGCCTTGAGCTGTTTCCAGTTTGTGTCCACAGGGCTTGAGATTGGAAGTCACTCACTGGGCTGGTAAGGAAAGAAATAGTGGGCCAGGGGAAGATAATCAAATACAAGTAATTTGAAGTGACAGTTAATTTTGTCTTCTTGGCTGCACTAAGAATTGTCCAGATAGAAAACAAACAAAGAAACACAAAAACCATTATTTAAGGTGAGTCCTTGCTGTATTCAGAAAAGATCAACTTTGAAATCAAGAGATGCGATAGATAAAGTGATTCACCTCAAGAATGCGAATGAGCATTCTCTGACCTGCTGAAGCCCTAAACAGAACAAAGAAGCAGAAGAATGAGTCATTGGTAGTTTCTGTTTCACCTGGGACATCTGTCTGCTTCTGCCCGCTGGTAGGTGTTGGGCTTTCCCACTCAGGCTTGATTGCTCCATTGGCTCTCTTGGTTGTCTGCGTAGGTCATGGGCAATCTCAGGGTACATAAACACAGAGATCAATTCCTAAAATGAAAAAAAAAATAGATCTTTGCCATACACAATCAGGCATATGGTGTGTATATGTGAGAGTATATACATGAAATTATTCCTTGATTTACAATGGGATTACTTACGAAAAACCCCATTGTAGATGGAAAGTGTCATCAATTGTAAGCGTATTTTGTGTCACTGAATGTCACAGCAACACTGTGCACTCTTCCCTTCAGCACATGGTTGGCTGATACTAACTAGACATACAGAGATAATACTGTGTCACCTTTCAGTAGCCTGGGAAAAGACCAAAACTCAAAATTCAAAGTATAGTTTTGAATAAGTGTGTATTGAATTGTTACTATGATAAAGTTAAATATCATAAGTCAGGGACTATTATGTATGTGCATATCCTAGTTGTTCTGTTTTTCTGGGGATTTCTGAATAATACAAAGGTATATCTATATCACTTTTGCAGCAGTGTCAGATAAATTACAACAAACTTACAATTCTGGATGCCAGAATTCTTACATCAACATTTCAAAATCTAAGCTCTAATGAGAGTTTCTCTCAGTGTTGGCAGAGAACAGTCAGCATCTACCCCATCTTCACGGGCCATTCTTCTCTGAGTGTCTATGTTTTCTCTTTTTCTGTGTTTTATAAAGACCCTTATCACTGCCTAATATAGAATGATTTCATCCCCTCATCCTGAAAGATATAAGCAAGACTTTCATGCCAAATAAATTCACATTCTTAGATTCTGGGTGAATAAACATTTTCAGACTGGTCATGGCACAACACTGTGCAACATTTCAAAAGCATAAATAAAATAAACCAGGTGTGAAAGAAAAATAATCAGAAATCCAATCAGGTGGTACTTGGGCAGTTTCTGAACATGCTCAGGAATCATGAACTCAGAGCCACTGGGTGATGTTTGGGGCAGAATAAATTCTTTAAGAAATATTTCAAAAGAGCACGTGTGTACCATAGAACTATGCCAGAAACTATGATTTAAGTGTAAATAGCTGACTCAACATGTGATTCTATAAAACATCTATGAGTGAGTAAGAATGTATTTTAGGTATGTTCTCATCACTAAGACATGATATCTGACAGCCACAAATTAAAGGAAAAGAGGTTTATTTTGGCCCACACTTTTTGGAGGTTTCAGTCCACGGTTAGCGGGCACTAAGGCAGGAGGTCATGACCGAGGAGTATGGTAGAGGAGTCCATGGCACGGAAGCCGGGAGCAGAGAGAGGTCAGGGAAGAGATGAAGAGCTAGACCCTGCTGGACCACTAGCCCAGTGAACTTCCTTCTCCAACCAGGCTTCTCTCACCATCACATTCTGCTCTAAGCTCATCATCCACACTCACCATCCAGTCACCTTCCCAAAGCTCTGCTCGCGAGCCCATGAGGTTCTGGAGGTCCATCCAGGTGTAAACCATAACAGTAAGCAAAGACAGGAAGGAAGTTGATACAGAGTGAATTATCAGAGGAGTAACACTGTATGTAAATGCAGCTTAACTCTAGAAAACAAATCTTCAACAGGGCATACACCATGTCCAGGGATAACCCTGCTGTAGTGTGAGAGGGAAGGGGTGTTTATGCTCTGTAACTCACATCGATAAAGTGGGCTTTGAAAACTGAAGCAGCCCCATAGGCAGAGATGCAGAAGCTGTGTGTTGGAAGTTGGGTCATGGTGTGGAGCAGTGGTAATAATGAGAGGGTGTGAACAGGTCACCAATAGCATCTGCTATACTGACTCGTAATACATTTGCAATAGTGATTACTTATTATTTTTTCTGCTGTTAATAAAGTGCAAGGGATAAGAGTATGTAGGGAATATTAGAGATGTAATTCATTTGCAAATTGCATCAAGCATAGTAGGTGCTCCTTCTACTTGTTCTCTTATAATTTATAATTATTTGCTTACGTAGCAATCTTTTCCAGTGGCTTAGGAATTCTGGGAGTATAGTGTGCAAATTCCTGATAATACTGTCCAGTATGGAGTTGTTGCCAAAAATAACTTCACCTCTTTCCTCCTAACTCTCATTTCCTTGCTTAATGCAAAATAATGTATGCAAAAGATTGCCAAAAACAACCAAGGGATTAATCTATGGTGTTGCTAAACAAATGACTTTTTTGTTAGTTCATTATTTGAGCTCAGGAACATTTTCTTGTAAAAATCTGGATGCAGTTTAATTTCCATCTGAGATTCCTCCCTAAGTGGAGGCTCCCTGGGTGAAGTCCAGCCTACAACTGTCTCATTAATATATCCCACATCATGTGCAAATACCTTCGCCCCAGTGTGTTGAACTCAAAAGGGAATTTCTATTACTGAGATGAGTTACACAGGGTGACAATCTTTTTTAGTGTCATTAGGGTAAATGAGGTGGTAATGGAAGTGCAGATTATAGCAACCTCAGTAATTTATTTCACACTCCTCCTTAAGGAGAATTTTTACAACAGTGAATGCTGATAGTTGAAATGTAAATGAATAATAAATTATAAAAAAAGTATTATGAAAAGTAAAACATTGCCCGAATAAAAGATCAGAAATGAAAGGTTTAATGAAGTTGAGAAAATGAATCTGAAATGTTAATTGCTTGGCACAGAATAGTTCACACCACCATCCCAAGAATGAAAGAGGAGAGAAGAAAGCCATTTCCCCATCATTACTTGAAAAGTGTCAGTGGTCTTTGTCCTCTGCTCTGAAAGAATTGGTACTTGTGGGCGAATCCTACCAATTTTCCTCTATGGAAAAGAAAAGAAAAGTAGATTAAAAAAAAAAAAAACTTTGGAACGAGGGAATTGGTGTAGACACTGCCAATGTGACCAGGACATGGTGTCCTTTTTTTACATTGGTCTTTTGTATGTTTGAAAATAATTTTAATGCAGACCAAAAGCTGGACCACATAAAATTTGATTGCATTCAGTTATTCTTTTTATCAAAAAATATAAGCATCATCTTTGTTCAAACCCATGTTATGGAAGTGTCCACTATATTTAAAAGATGAAATATCAGAGTTGTTTCATTCAATTCCATTTTGGTCCCTTATAACATGAGGGAATATACATAAAAAGGGAGATAGATCCTATGTCATTCAGGAGCCTATTTCTTTTTCTTGGAAACTCCATGAATAGCAATACGCTTGGAGAAGGAAGTATACCACTTCCTATTCCAAATTCACAAGGTTGCTACACTCTTAATGGCTGAGAACAGCAGAAGCGCATCTTACAATGCCATGCTAGAGTTCTAGAGGTCAGCTATGCACAATCAGCCCGCGAGAGCAAGTGGTCTACAGGGCTGGGCTCTTCCAGATGGTGTAGAGGAGAACTGTTTTTTTGTCTTTTTCACCTTCCAGAAACTCCCTTCATTCTGCCCCTTTCTGCCACCACTCCTTGTACCACAAGGTCGCTTGTTTTCTTTGATTCCTTCGCCTTACTCTTTATGGTTCCCTGGGATTACAGTGTGGTTACTTGGACACTGAAGATTATCTAGAATCTCAGGCTTCTTCATTGAATCATAGCTGCAAAGTCATTCTAACCCTACACGGTAACATAGTTGCCAGTTTCTGGGGCTCTTGTAGGGCTCTGCTGAGTCCATTGCAGAAAATTATTTAAATGCTGATCACCAATGAGACTGATTTCCAAGGAAATAGTGAACTGTTGATGTTTCTCACACGTTACTGTCTGAGGCTGATTAGAAGGACAGGGAAGTCAGTTCTGGAGATGGCCATTCTGAGATCTTTACCTGGAAGAACTTCTGCTAAGGTAGTAGTTGAGCACAGGGTTTCAAAACAGAGTCAACTTGTCTGAGTCACTGAACTCGTGATTATCAATTCCAGACATCCACGTAATTAATGATAGTATGTGTTAAAAATACACAGAAGTGATAGAGTTGTCCCTGCCTTCAGGAGGCATGTGATGAAGAGCAGATGTTAGAGATTTACTACATATCTTCAGTGCCATATGATAAGAATTAATAAAAGAAACATCTATATAAAGGACAGTGGGGCCATAAGGAGGGGACAGTCCATAGCTATAATAAGGAAATGCTTGGTAAGCAGGCAGAGGAAGAGGAGAACACAAATGGATATGTCCTCTTGGTGGAACTGTAAATTTGCCAGCCATAAATGAGAGGGGAGGCTGTCAAAAATGGTATGTTTTTGATTCCACAAATTTATTTGCAAGCATTTCCTGAAAACTTTTAATGTCTTTGTAAACATTTCAAAGGACACACAATACATTCTGTCACAGTTGTGCAATGGTGTAAGAGACTGACAGCAAACAAAGAAGACATGAAGATGAGCAGTCAAATGTGGTCTGGACAGCTTGGTGAGTGTGGCGTTGCTGGGTACTCCACACTGCCCGCGTGGAGATGCCCGCATTCACTCGGCCCTTACCACTGAGAGGGACACAGTAATGAAATTGCAGTCTACATGTTTAGAGGTCAAACAATTGACTTTTAAGTGACTTCTTTGCTAGCAGGAAGGATGTTCTGAGATAATAATAATAATAATAATAATAATGGGATAGCTTTGGAGGAAAATGGCTTTTGTTTGGATGTGGGTTTTTACTACTTTTTGACCCTATGATACTGGGTACATTTTTTCACTTCTCTCCTGCTATGATTTCCCCATCTTGAAATGGAGTGGTTTTAAGGAGTACTGAATTCAATACCAGGAATCAGTTTCACAAAGTACCAGATAATATTGGTATATTATTGTTGTTGATGTTGTTATAGGAAATATTTGCTTTTGAAACAAAGCAACATGAACAAAACAGAGACCAAAGAGCATCAGCCATTGTTAGGTCTCTTTCAGGACCAAAATAAAACTTAAAACGTAAGTTTGGAGGCATCTCTTCCAGTGGAGATAAAAGTGGAGCTGATTATCTGAAACATATACCAAGTGACATGTCTAATGTACAAGGCCTGCCCATGCAACTGAACTGCATTATCTCATCTCGTCTCATTTTTTCTGGTCCTCAGATTTTGAGCTACATTATCATTTTCCCTGGTTCACAAAGTTTTCAGATTCAGACAACTATACCATTGGATGTCTTGGTTTTTCAGCCTAAGGACAAAAGAGCATGGAATTTCTCAGCCTCCACAATCACTTGAGATCAATATTCACATTAAAAATTTCTCTGTGTGTGTATGTGTCTGTGTGTGTATCTCTTTCTCTTTCTATCTTTCTGCCTCTGTCTCTGTCTCTTTCTGCCTCTCAATATTTCTCTCTGTACATATTGATAGGTAGTTATTTTACTTTATTTCTGGAAAAATCTAATACAGTGACCTATAGAATTTGGGGGTGGGGGAGAGAGGCAAGTCAAATCACTTGTTTCATTATTCAGTCAGAACCATCAGCTTATTCAAACAATCTGTCTGAAATAGAAAATGAAGGATAAAACAGCCTTATTCAGCAAAGGGAATCACAACAAATGCTTTCCCTACTATGTATTTTTGAACTGTTCTATCTTGCCTGGTTGTCTGTGAGACTACAGTTTTATTTTAATGTTATGGGGCCTTTATATTCTTTCCTACTTCAAGTTTTTACATATGATTTTATTTTTCATAGGAAGTGTCGGGGGAGAAGGTCTCTTCATGCACAGTATATCTTGGAGAACACAAACCAAGAGAAAAGTCAAACCAACAAACAGGTTATTTGTGCTCTTGGAGGTATTTCTGTGCTACCTGTCATGATGCCCATTTGAATGGCTGTCTTCTTCCATTTCAGTTTTGGAAAACTTGACCCAGCTTCTTACCCAGCTGTGAACAGACCTTTAAAATATGCTGCCAATTGCCTTTCCTTTTGGTTCTTGTGCAGTTCTACTCAGGAAAAATCTACTACTGACACAGGCTGATTCTTGCATAGTGTGTCCATAAATATTTAGTCTATGAAATTTCAGATAATGCTTTCTAAAAGCTCCATTAGAGACTTTTAATATATTTTATTTAATTCATACACCACACAAGTCACAATTTTAAAACATTTATTTCAGCGATTGTTTGTACATTCTCAAAGTTGTACTACCTTCACCACTATCCACTTTCAAAACATTTTCATCATTCTCAAAAGAAACTCATTTTTTGAATCACTAAGCATGCTTTTCACTGTGTTCCCCATCTCAGTAGCTATCTGAAAACTTATTTCTGATTTAATTTTTCTAGAGTCTCATTCCTTTTCTTTGTTGTTACCACTTCAGAGAGTCCAGACGGATGGCTTTGGAGTATCCACCTCACTGAGCCCTGTGAGCCAACCCTGCTTTGGGTTGTGGGTATTGAGTACTGTGCCAGTCAGCAATAAGGAACCTCACTAATATAGCCAGTGAGGCTCTGGGGGCAAACAGGGTAGGTTATCTATCTTGCTGGGCCACCTATCAGCCCAGGGGCTCTGGAGATACCATAGTTGTGATGATAGGTTTTGAATTTCAAAATATTTGTCAGAAGCATTTTCATACCGATATTGGATTCTGCTATTAAAAGTGCAAAACAGGAAGCAGCAGAAATCAGAGACTTTTTTCAGTGTCCTCAAACCGAATGTGATTCTGACCTTGAAGATCAGTCTCAATGTCTCATTTATATCTAGAAAATCTTAAAACCTTCATGATCACAAGACTTGAACTTTTCCATCTCACCCTATTGAAGGAACAAGTTTTTGAGATTGTATGGCTTTGCATGATTGTCTTTAAGATTGCATGGCTTTCAGTTATCTCTCCAAATTGGTGAGCATGGATTTGAGATTTCAGGTTATTGTAGCCAGTTAGTGGTCTCAAACAGCTGGCTCCCCATGAGACAGCTGCTTCATCTTTTTTGCGAGTTCTGGCATACTTTGGATTTAAGGTTTTTGCAAATAGAAAATATGTAATATATATAATGTTTGACATTACCACATGCTGGCACATGCTGTATTGTGTTTTCACTGTTATGTGGCACTGTGTAATGATCACCTGAAACATGGTAGCTGCAAAGCATACCTGTTTCTGGGTGCACATGAATGTACTGTTGAGAGCTGGGCTAGGATCTGCTAGGTGAGTGTCCTCCTCTGGCCATGGTGACCCACCAGCTGAACTGGGTCATTTAAGGTGGCATCCTTTGATACTCTGCCACTTGCTGCTGATTGCTAACTGTTGTTTCTCTCATCCGTCAGTTGATCAGCTCAAGATGAGATGAGTGCTGTCTGGCAACAAGACTATGTAGGGGGAAACTGCAAGACCTACATTGGAGGTCTGAGCTAATGGAACACCAACAATTCCAATTCTTCCTAATTAGTCAAAACCACTCATAAAGCCAGGCTAGATTCTAAAAGTGGAAAAATAGACCTCAACTCTTGAGAGAAGTAGTGGTCACATTGCAGAAGGTGTGCACAGAAGGATGGAGGAATTTATGTTCTTTATTTAGCTATTTCATTGGTTTTCATACCATTTGAGGTTTCATTATATTTTACCTTGATAAAGTTAGACTATTAAGAAGTTTTTTTTTCTTAGACAGTAAAAATTTTATTTAGGGCCTCTTTAGGACTAGTTCACTTTATCTCCTTCACAAGTCAGCTTGTTTAAGGTAAATTTTTCAAATCAGAAATTAACATTTAGAAAATTTAGCATTTAGAAAAGTTTCATGGATAAGGTTTTAGAAATAGTATTGAAACATCAATTAATTATCCATATATATTTATTTGATAGATTAAAAAAGGGTCAATGAACAATAAAACATCAAAACAACAACAGCAAAAAATGTGTTATTCTGAGTACCTAGAATCGTCAACCAAGCTGTGACCTGTTTTCAGCATTTGAAAGCAAATAGAGAAAACTTTTTTATTTAAAAAAAACAAGGTTAAATTTCACAGGGAGAAAAATATCTACAAGTTCATGTGAGTCTGCCCTAGTTTGAAAATATAAGAAATAACTTAAAAAATATCTGTGATCGTGTCTTCCTGAACACGCAGTGGACTTACTGGAAAGCGTCTGCCCTGGAATTTCCGAGCACCAGAATCCCTGCTTCTCCTTCTGTCTCTTTTCCTAATGTGCAACTGCAAGTGTAAGGCAGTGCTGGATGATAGAACGCTCCTTACACGGCGGTGTTAAAAGTTGGCTCTGCTTCACGACCCTGATTGGGAAACCTGATTAAAGCTCTCCATGCTTTAACTCTTAGGAGGAAGACGTGAACAGTGACCACTAGGCTGCAGAGCTTTTTGTCAACCAGCACATAGCCTGTGCCCTTTAGGGAAGCCTTGAGCTTCGCAGCTAGTAAATCTCTGGAAAGGCAAGTTCTGCCGACCTTTCCACTTGCGTGTGTGACTTGCATGCGCTACCAAGATGATACTGGGGGTCTGGATGAGCACTGGGCTACATGTGCTCAGCCAAGGGACAGCACAGGCAAGCATCAGATAACGAGGTGGGGAAGAATGAGTGGGAAGAGGCTGCCCGAGGATGTATGGAGTCTACCGCCAGAAACTGCGGCAGGGAAGGAGGAAAAGGACAGGCGAAAGCTGGGCCAGGTGGACAGAAGCTGTGGTTCACGGACACTGATGATTGCAAATTCTTTGATTCAGAAAATAGCCACTGTGTTTTCAAGTAATTTTCTCACATTTTTTATGTGTGTTTTGTATAGTTTGAAGCTCAAATTGATATCCCTGTGTTCTTATTTCTCTTTCATATTTCCATTATACATACTATCATGCATGGGTTACTCTGTAATATATAAGCATGAATATAGTACATGCTGTAAATAAGATATGGTTGCATATACTATGAGTATCTACTAACAGTCTATGTAACACTATAATATGATATAATATTGTAATACTATGTAAACTATATATTTTATATAACATTGCATAATATATGTGTGTCTATTCTTATATATACACTATGTATATAAAATATGTTGTGTGTACACAAGTGCATTATACACATGTAGTATTCTGGAGACAATTCAAATTCTAAATTTCTATCCATCAAATCTCACTAAAATGTACTTTAATATGTTAATTATGCATATTTTGGAAGTTACACTTATTTCTGTTCATGGTTTTACTTTATTTTCAATATGATTTTTGATTTAGAAATATGTATTTATCTATTCTTTTATGTATTTATTGACACTTTTTCTTCTGGTTTTCATTACAAATTTTTTCTATTCCACCTTGTTTTCCTCAGAATTTTTGACTTTTTTTTTTTTTTTTGGTACCGGGGATCGAACTCACGACTGAGCGCTTGCAAGGCAGGCGCTTATGCCTCTGAGCTAAATCCCCAGCCTTTCCTCAGAATTATTGATGTAGTTCTTTCTAAGGGTTCTTTTAGGTTTGCTTCACAGGTTCTACTGTCAGAGTCACGAATTGCTTCCAGCTGATGTTTGTACCAGTTCATAGACTCTGAGCCACACTCACACTTTTGATATCTGGAATGGGAGTGGTTTCCCATCACGCTTCCTCCGTTCCTCAGGGCTTTGTACTTGCCCGGCTGCATTGCGCAGTCTTCCCTTTGATGGCAGACAGCTTGTGTTTTGGTGTATTTTGGGTGTTGCTATTCTCAACATCCCGCCCAGGCACAATTCAAAGTATGTTCCTACTTAAGGAACCCAGGATTCATCACAAAATGGCATGGATACTTGGGGAGAAAGCACGCCAGCCCCTTTCACTGACGTAGGTATCCCGTGGTCTCTCCTCATTGAAGGCTCTGAAACCTGACCCCACCACCCACTCCCTGCCCTGCTGCGCTTCTGTGAGCTTCAGCCACCCAGGCACCTCATCACTTACGCTCAAAAGCCTCAGCTCTACTCTTCGCCTAACCACGACTTTCTTCTTGATTTTGCAAAGTGCTAAATATCTTTAAAGACAAAAAAAATGTTACAACTTTGCATCAGAACAGAGAAAAGAGTTACGAATTCTGTCTGTCTTCTCGACTAGGGGAAGTCTGCTTTTCTATTTTATGACTTCTTGTTGAAAATTTCTACACCCACCCAGATCTCTCCTACTTTTCTTGGATTTCAACTAAATCTATCTTCTCTTCACTTCTTTCCTCTATGCCTTTGAGTAAATTCCTTTATTTCTTAGCATCTCCATTTATATTGCTGGAAGCCAGCGACTAATAGTATTTTGCATTGTTGTCAAGATTTTTTAAAGTATGTAAACAACAATTATTAAATATTAAAGAAATATTTTATAATCATTGTGTGATTGTGAACAGATGAAAGAGGCCCTTTATTTGTGGCTATGCATGTAGTCTTCAAATATGATCCGACAGTGTAGATTCCAGCCCACAAGGACTGTAGGTTTTTAAGTGATGCTCAATCTCTTTACATTTAATTTCTTCACATTTAAAATATGCATGAATGATATCTACATCAGGGAATTGTCCTGAGACTCAAATGGGACAGTCTTTGTAAAGCACATGACCTATACATTAAGCACTCAAAACAGACAACAAAAAGTAGACTATGATTTCCATTTGACCTTTTGAATTTGCTAATTATGAAGCCTTGACCAAATCATCTCCTTAGCAAAGAGACTCCTATAAAGCAACTATGAAACAGATTTTGAAGGGATAACATGGAATCCTATAATTATGGAAGAGCTTTGTTAGCTATAAAGCCTAATTTTCAAGTCAAGGAAAATGACTTGAAATACATTCAACTTGGGGTTGAATTGTATTTGTGAAAAATAAGCTAAGGTCCCATTCTGCAAAACCTCATCATGTGACCTTATTCAGACATAAGAGATTTACAAAGGTCTTCAACAAAGAGTGTGTCTTTGAGAAGGCTGTAGTATAATATTTCTGGTACCTTGATAAAGAAGGAAATTTAACACAGACATAGATGTTATAGATTGAAAATCACGGGCAGAGGCTGAGGGACAAGGTGACCATGTGATGTAGGATCCAGGATAGGGTTGAAGAGGCCACAGCCAAGGAAGATCTGAAGCTGGAGAGAAGTCTAGACCAATTCATTCCTAGCACTTTTCAAGGACGTGTGGTCCTGCCCATACCTTGATTTCAGACTTCCAGCCACCAGAGATGTAAAATGATGCATTCATGTTGCTCTAAGTCACCTGGTATCTGGTACTTTGCTGTGGTAGCTCTGAAAACCTACTAAAGAAGATTATGGTCTAGTAACTATTATCAAAATAAGGTGGTTCCTGCCAATTTTGCTATATTCTTACACACTGTAGATCCCGGTCCCAAGACTTTCGTAGGATGATTGCTCAGGACTTTTTCCCTAGTCCTGAAGGATTCTCCACTTTTCTGTGTATCATTTATCTATCTTCCAGGCTCAGCACAGTGTTACATATTGATTCTAGAATATTTTTGCTGGCTAATCACACAGACAGGACCAAGTGCTGTAATTGTTTGCTCTGACCTCAGTGCACTGTGAATTTTGGTATCTTGTGTTGAGTGAGTGAACTACAGCTTGGACTCACTGAAGCCAAGGATGTCTCATGCATCTGTTTTTTTCTCATGGGGCACAAAAGAGAAAGCAATGAGTAACACTTCTTGATTTTAAATCTATTTTACCACTTGCTATCCCCAAAGTGTGCCAAATGCAAGCTTGCGATTCTCAGAATGAATAACAAATTGATAGATTCTGCCAACCTGGGGCTTAGCTAACTCTAACACGATATTCTGTCCAACTTGGTACTGACCCTAGAGAAGAAACTTATCTCTATAAGAGTAACTTCCATGTTCTCCATCTGGCTCCAGAAATAAAACTTCTGCTCCCTTTTTGTGCATGAGCTGAGACCTCTCCAATCCTAAGACTCCACAACTACCCAAGTGCGCCACCCTCAACCCCCAGTAAATGTTTCTGTTTCCTGTTTTACCCACACAGATGCTTCTTCAAATCAATTTTTGCTATGTCATTTTGCCTACCACCCAAACTCCTCCCCCAGCCAGACCTGCTAAAAATATTTCTACCTCTTTTTTCTCCCCAGGGGGTGCTTGCATTTCTTCTGCAGCCCTCCAGTGTCCACAATAAAGGGCTCTCTCGCTTTCTCTCTCTCTCTCCATTGTGCCAAAAATCTTTTCTTTTCTTTTTTTTTTTGGAGGGGGTGCTGGGGATCAAACTTATGACCTTGCGTTTGCCAAGCAGGCACTTATACCGCTGAGCTAAACCCCTGGCCTGTGCCAAAAATCTTATCAAAAATAATCTGTGTACGAATTGCCTCCACTCTCCTAAAGCCATTGGAAGAGGAGATAAGTAGAACATTTTTTGAAGAAAATAACTATGTGGAGTATGATCTGATATGCAGAATGGATATCCAGAGAGTACTTAGTAGCTTGTAATCTGCTGCCTAAAGTATGCAAATATCTCTAAAGGGTTCTGGGCCCTGGAGTGAGCCCTCTGCCACTACCCTAAGCATTGCTTTCCTGTGTCCTTTGGCAAGCCAGCTACCTTCCCAAGACTCAGAAATAAAGGATTATCTTGGACCACCTCCAACTCCCCACACTGCATCAATTTGAAGATTGAGAAGTTTAGAAGTTTAACTAAGTGACTCAGCAGAGGACCAGGGTCCTCATTTTATGAACATCTTGAGCCTGTGCAAGAAGAGGGCATGGAGATAGCATGGGTGAGTAGGGTGCTTAGAATTTAAGGGAGCAAAATAGGCTTGCTCTATCCTTTCACTCTTGCTGCTTTTGCTGTCTTCTGCCATCTTGAAATGTTTCCCCTCTGCCATGCCGCCTTGCACTGTCATCAGCTGATTATGGACTGGAACTTCTGTAGCTGTGGGCTAAATAAGCCTTTCCTCCTTTAACTTTGGTTTTCATATATTTTGTTTCAGCAAAAGAGAAAAGTAACCAAGACATGGTCTAAGGTCCTAAGTTTTGGTTTGGTCTCATGTTCACCCAAATCTGAGCTATGTTAAGGATATGTATTTTTGTTTCCATGTTGGAAATTCTGTTATTTCATGTGTTTGCTTTAACACAGTTGATGGGTTGTCACAGGCCTCAGTAGATAGATTAGCCACATATTTATCACAGAAAGCATCTTTTTCTCAAAGACAAGAAGCAGACTGGGCTTCTCCAGGTCAGGGACAGGTTCTCAGCAACACTAGAGAGGTCTCATTTGCTTTCAGGCAGGAGTCACCGTCATCCACAGAGTAGGTTGAGAATGTGCATGTGTCTTTGTGCAGAAGTGAGGAGATTATTACCAGCCTTAACATTTGTCTTAATTATTTTTCTTATTTCTGAGACAAAATACCAGATATACAAGTTTAAAAAGGAAGGGTTTATGTCAGCTCATAGTTTTTACAGATTTCAGTTCATAGTTGCCTATCTCCAAGGCAAGGTAGCATGGCAGATGGGTGTGCAGAGAGCAAAGAAAATCCATGGAAGAGCAGGCAAGAGGCAGGGAAACAGAAACCAGCACTAATAAGCCTACTTTCTTCTCTCCTTTTATATTCCACCCAGGCTAACAGCTTATTGATTGTTGCCATCCACATTCAGGGTGGCCTTCCCTGTCTCATATCTGGAACTAGGCTAATTTCCTGTTAGTGGACTAATTCAGTACCTCACATTCTTAATCCCAGTATAACACACTCCAGACCCAGCCATCTCTCTAATTCCCCACTTATAGTGCATGAGGCTTTGGGGGTCATCTAGATTCAAGACATAACAACACTGGACTCATCTTTAGTTATTATTCTGTTCTCTGCTAATTTCTCTTTTGCTTTACTTTTTTGTAAGGTTCATTAATTTTCCAAGATCCCACCTTCAGACACAGTCATTTCCAAACCCCAGGGCACCAATTCCAGTTAATACACATGAATAGGAGGTGTGACCAGGACAGCGAGCCTAATTAGGTACATGTTTTCCTCTCATTTCTCTGAACAGAAAAATCAATAAGGGCTCAGTGACACCTTTCATGGAGATTAAATGAGTAGGAGCAGTCTTTAAGTTATTGAGAGACTGATACTCTTTTCAGTGTTAGCAGCACACTCAAGAGGTAAGCTGCCTCCTTCTGTTTCAAAGCAGGGCCCAGTGGCTCCATCCTCAGTTGTTACTGGTGCTGTTTGATAAGAAAAGGACAGTGATGCACCATCACCTTTTTCCCTGAAATTCTCTCCTTCTTGTGCAATTTTATACTCTGCCTATTGGTTCACAGACTGCTTCGTCTCTAAGGATCATGGTCTTCTCTACCATGGTAGCCTAGGCCTTAAATTCTCTTAAACTCTCTCTCTCTGTCTCTCTTTGAATTTCCTTCTCTCTGTCTGTATCTGTATCTCTATCTACCTCTATTCATTCTTCTGCTTAAAGTTACTGCTTATGAATGACTTTAATCTGTTATTCTAAAAAAAAAAGCCTGGTTTTCTCCTCCCTACCTGATTGCTTCTCATTATTCTATGTCTCCTTGAGTGGAAACACTCAGCATATCCACCCTCCATCTCCCAGCTTCCTAAGAAAGCAGTCGCACATTAGCATTCCCCTGGTGCCCAACAGAAAGTGGACTCCGTACAGTGATGTATATAGACAGGAACAAATGGTGCTGATACCTTAGAGTACATCTTGCAACAATAAAGCAAAACTAACATTGTATTACTTGGTGAATTCTTCAGACCTAAAATTCATCATACTTCTGTGCCAGGCACAGAAATATCTAATTAGACGTATTTCCATTTTTATCAAAGCCTTTCTACTACCCTCTGGAAAACTCCTTTAGAAAGACAACATCATACCTAGTCTCTCCGTATAGATGTATTTCTTATATTTGTGGGCTAAATTCCTGTATTTCCCTTTTGGAGAAGGCTTATCTTAGCTGGCCTCCAGGGAGAAACCATAGGGCTACACACCCAGCCCTCAGGTCTGGCCCTTCCTCGCTACTGTTCGTTACGGAATTGGCCAGTGTATAGGATTGGTCCCTGCTATCCTAGAACATGAGCCAGGCATATGTACCTGGCCAGAACTGGGGACTTCCAGTTCTTCTGAGGAATTCATTTGTGGGGAGCAGAGAAATTCAAGGTGACCTTGGATTGAAGATGAAATATAAACTACAGATGACAGGGTGACTGTGACTTGCCACAAACCCAGGGGATCACTGTTTTTCAGCTAGTGCTCATAGAGATAAGAATAAAGCTGTAAAGATGAAGAGAGAAACAAGGATTTAAGAAGAAAAGAGAGGGCTAAGAATCGCCCACTTTGCAGTGGCCTTGCTACCACTCACCCTTATTTATCTTTAATGTAGTTTGGAATGTTTCTGGTATCATGCTGAGCTGGAGGCATGAGGTCACAGCACAAGAGATGTGAGCAGTGAGCAGGACCACCCATGGAAACAGACAGAGTGTAAACTAGCCCAAAACCAGATACGGAAATCATGGATTTATGGGTGGAAACAGCAAGGTCAGGAAAAATATTTTCCAGGAGCAAAGTAGCTCTGAAGCCTTTTTTTTCCCCAGAAAATAGGAGGTAAACTTGTGTCTCAAGTCATGTCTCTAGGAATAAGCTGGTGACCTAAAGTTTCCTTCTTATATTTTACCAAAGCCTGAAGTCCTTCTAGTATTTAAAGGAATGACCTTCTGCAAACATGGGGTGTTGGTTACAAGTAAGTGTAAAACAAGGCAGAGAACAACTCTGATTAATTCCTGATGTCTTCTTTATATGATGTTAATAAGTGTTCAAGCTAAAGTAGCTGAAATTTTATCTCTCTTTGTGTATAGCCAACCACCAGTCAGTCTCTTGATCAACTCTGCCTTCTTATATGAATAACATTTATCTTTGTCATTTTCTCTGGAGTAATTATTATGATTTCTCATCTCAGAAAAGCTATTAATGTCAGTCTGTAGTAAAAAAAAATAATCAAATAGAAACATTTCAAAAAAAAATGTCACAACTGATTATAGTTCTAATTGTGCTTGTTCCCAAGTTTAGTACGACATTGCACATTACTGGGTAGAAACAAACCATAAATTATTGTATTTATGACATGCATTGCAGTACAGAATTGCATACCAAATCCTTATGACAAGCATAAAAGAATTATTCAAAAGTGTTTCTCTGTTTGGTGCCAAATTTAGTGATAATTTATAGCTGTCTAAATCTCCACACCTGCTGCAAATTCCCTTGAGTTCTCCAGTTTTACTGGCTCCCCAGAGATGAAACTTGAAGAGCATCATTTACCTGTGAAGAAATTATAATTCTTCCTGTGACCTTCACTGCAAGTACAGTATCTAGAAATCCTGAAATGTAGCCTTTGCCAAGATCTGACAGTGACCACAGGGAAGCATATCCCATTGTTCTCTGTCCTGGAAGGCAGCTCAGCTATCTAGTATGACAACTACATTTATTCAGCAAATCTTGGTAAAAGGAGTTATAAAGAAGGGCATTAAGAGTTGTACAATGAGAAAATAGGGGTCCTGTATGTGGCTCTATTCACTTAGAGTTCATATTCTCACACTTACTGATGTAGTTATAAAGTGATAAAGTCATTCTTTCATGAGCATAATTATTTTGTGTCTTTTTCCCTAGATGATAATGTAGCTTCATTATAATGATTATTTTCTATAATTTACTAATCAATAATTCTGCACTACTTTTTCTGGTACATCTCATGCCCTTATTGCAATTCTGCTGAGCTGGTAGCACTGACCATTTTAACAAGGGGGAAACTAAGGCATAGTAAAATCATGAGACATTTTCAAGATCCATGGCTGGCTATGTACCTACCATGTGCTGGACCTGTAAGAAGTACCCATTATTTTAGGGATCCATTTCTTTAGTGGACATAACAATGCTCTATGAGATTAAGCAAAAAAGTATGAGATCATTGTAATTTATCTCCAACTTTCAAACCCCCAAAATAACTCACCAACAAATCTCTTCTACCTCCTAAATATATCTAGAATATGAGCATTTATTATCACTCCCACTGTTAACATCCTGATTCAAATCTCTACCAAAATTGCTTTAGTAACCTCCTTACTATTTTCCTTCATTCAAACTTATTTTCTGTAATCTACACTCAACAAATAAAGATTCATTTTTGCAAGAAAGATTATTACTTTTCTTTGCTAAAACCCCAAAGTGATTTCAATCCAAATTAGTGTTGAAGTGAAACTCTCTGCAGTGATTCATTAGAATCCTCTCACAGTTACACCATATCTAGGGCTCAGAATTGGTGTCTTATAGTCAAAGAGCAGAATGCAGAGCAGCTGGAACACATTAGTCATAGCAAAGGGAGAAATCGCCTGCTGTCCCACACGCAGTATCCATCCCTAATATCACGGAACCCTAAATAACAACTGTGGCTGCTGAAGGTAATGGTGGCCCACAGCCGCTGGGCATTATTTCTGGCCCTCCAAGTGTTTTGCTGCTTTTTCTGTGGTAAATATCTTCTAATTTATATCAATATAAGCCCCAAGCATCTATATACATTCTGTGCCCACTCTTGCAGGACCATCCACAAATTATCTTTCTGAGATCCTCTTATTTTTTTTTCTTCCTAACTACAGACACTGAACGCTTAGTGAGGTCCAGTATTCCATTGATTATATTCACCTTGCTCAATTAAGGGGCTTAAGTTTAGGGACTTGGATAATTCATAATTATTGACAGGGAATAAATGAGCCACATTCTATGTTGTATGGACTACTTCATCTTACGCATTCTCTCAACAGCCTTTTGACATGTGTAGGATTCTCCCAGTTTATTGTTGCTGTCAAGAGAATGCAAGAGCAAAACTGTTAATCGGCAGAGCTGAGACAGGAACTTGAAGAAATCTGATCCAAAACTTGCACTGATGCTATAGCACAGAGAAACTTCTTATTAAAGATGTTCCTTTACCAGAAACACTCCATGTGTCTTACAAAAGAAAAGTAGTATTCATGAGAGTAATAAGGTTCTCATGAGGTTTATCAGAAAGGATTTTAAAATATAAAATGCTACACAAATGTTCAAATCTTTAGTGCAGCACACCGATCCCTGCTTTTCTAAGTTTCTTACTCCTATTTTCTGGAATAAAAATTATGAAGTCATATCAGAAACGATAGGCTAAAACCTCAGAGATGAGTACACTAGTGCTTTCAATCTAAAGATGAAGGGACGGGAGTGCAGGGAGATGCAGGGCGTTGGTGCTCTACCGTAGGCACCGGAGATCAGATATAGTCAGATCCTTTGTGCTATAATATGCGCCTTCAGCTGAAATGCTGATTCTGTTAATTTATTGTCCTTAGGTGAGTTCTGTCTCCTACCCTGTGGTGGCAAAATTCACCAAACTAGTTCAAGTTTAATCCAGTTAATAAAAAAACAGTGATCCTCCTTTGCACTTAAGTATCCACTGACTAAAGGTTGTGGTTGTAGAAGGTACACTTCTACTACCTGGGCTTCCAGTGCAAAAGATGTGGCTCACTTAGGTGGTCTTCAGTGTCTCAACCAGCTCTGCAAAGCCACCATCCTTCTGTATTGGTATCTCTCCTCCTCCTCCTCCTCCTC
>PVLA01013856.1:23536-34247 GCA_004027455.1 Hydrochoerus hydrochaeris | reverse complement strand
ATATATATATATATATATATATGACTTTATAATTAGAGTCAGTGCTGAAATGAGTTGAGACTGGAGGAGCTGTTGGGATGGAGCAAATGTATTTTACATGTGACAAGGATTTGAATTTGGAGGATCCAGAGGCCAGAGTGAACTGGATTCTTTTGAAACTCATATCTTGAAATTTAATGCCCAATGAGGTCATACCCAGTCTGGTATTTTGGCATTCACAGCCCTAGGACACTAATGTAGACACAGTTAACAAAGTGAAAAGACAATCAGGTATGGTGGTACACACCTGTAATCCCAGCTAATTGAGAACCTGAAGCAAGAAGATTGCAAATTTGAGGCCTGCCTGGGCAACTTTGAGACCTTGTCTGAAAATAAGATATAAGCTGAGGAGACCAGGAATACAGCCTAGGTGGCACAGCTTTTGTCTGGCAAGTACAAGGTCCTGAGTTCAATTTCCAGTAGCAAAAAAGAAAAAAGAAACCTGAGTACATAGCTCAGTGGTAGAACACTTGACTTATATCTAAGGTCCTGAGTTCAATACAAAAAAGAAGAAAGTAAAAAGTCAACAAAATGGAAAAAATTATAAATATCTAATATTCTGTTTTGAATATATAAATAACTCAAAACTCAAAAATAAAAAGACAACTCATTTAAGAATGAGTAGAGGATCTAGAGAGTTCTCTAAAGATGTATAAATAGCCAATTAAGACAAAAAGTTGCTCAAATTTGTTACTCATTAACAAAATGCTATTTGATTGTTCATTATCCAAAACTTCACTAAAATACCATATAAAACCCTAAAATATAAGTAAAATTAAAAATAAAAGACAATAGCAAGTGTTAGTGAGAGTATGGAGAATTAGGACCCTCATATATTACTACTGGAAATGTAAAATGATACAACAACTTTGTAGAACAATCTGGCAGTCTTTTAAAAAATTAAAGTTACCATACTGTCTTTTTTTTGATAATTACATATTGTCTTCTTAGACATAGTTGTTCAAGTTACAGAATTAAAGCATACAAAGTGGAGATTCAAACAGTGAGGCTGCAAACAGTTCTGTTCAATGATCCAATAAAAACTTAGCAACATGGTTATCAATCCTACACACTTAAACATAAATGCAGTTATATCCTTTAGAGCACTTTCTTTTCCTCCTTTTGCTTTTTAAGTCCATTATCTGTTTAGTTATATCCTGTTTCAGGTTGCTCAGTACCTTACTGACTGGTTTTGTTGTTATTTACTTTTTAATCACCTTATATTATTCTGTTGCTTTGTTTTTGAGTTTCTCCTCATTCATGCCCCATGGATCAACTTTGGTGGAGTTGGTTTTTTGGACATATTTTGTTACTTTGTTATCTACTTTTTTTTTTTTTTGAAGGTAGCAAAATATAGCAGAACAAGACAGAACAAACCCATGCAAGGCAGTGCAGTGAAATTAGCACAGAACCTCACAGCAGGTCCCCAGGAAAACAGCAATAGGCACAATGGTACATCCCCTTCTGTTTACATTATCTGTTCCTTCAATCAGGTAGAGCAAAATGGAAGGAAATATCAAACTTATAAAAACAGAATATTGAATAGAGCAGTACCATTAATCAGAACTGAGCAAAACAGTGATAAAAAATATTTGCCTTCAAAAAGATGGTAGAAGGAAATCCCCCTTACTTGCCACACTGCATACATTCATCCTCCCAAGAGATACTCAGACCTTTGGCTCCCACTTGATCATGGGGGACAGGGGTGGATCAATATCTGATCCTTAGCCTGTGCACCAGCAGGGCCCCAGCCACTTACCAGGGCAGTGAGCTGGCTGCCTGTTCTCCCAGCACCCCAAGTTCCAACATGATTGCAGAGCTCAGGAAACACTGATAGTTCTCATCCTGGAGTGGAGGTGGCTTGTGAGGCCTGCAGCCACTTACTAGGACAGTGAGCTGGCTGCCTGTTCTTCCACCATACTGTCTTGATTTACTTTTCTCTCATTGCTGAGACAAAATACCTGACACCTAAAATTAAGGAAGGAAAGGTTTATTTAATAGTTTTTGGAGGTTTCAGCCCATACTCAGCTGGTTCCAAAGCAGAGTGCATGGCTAAGGGGCAACCATCATGGGGGCTGCAAGTGACAAAAGCAAAAAGAGATAGGCACACCTCGATCCTTGCCTTATATTATATGCTGGCTACCTGCCCTTGAGTGGTTGCAGTAGTCACACCACCAATCCCAGCACTACACAAGAAAATAATCACAAATGCTAGATTCAGTCACCTCCATGACTGCATGAGGCTTTGGGGGGACATTTAAACACAAACCATAACACATATAAACAGTGATTCCTCACCTAGATATATAGCCATGAGAATAAAAAACATGTCCACATGAAAATTTGTATGAGCAGCATTATTCATAATAAACACTCAAAGTATGAGTAACCACTCCCTAAAAAAGTTTGTAATTAATTCTTGACTTACAAGAAAATAAAGGAGCTTTGCTCAAAGATATACCAGCTTAACTGGGTATGATGACATATGCTTGTAACCCCTGCTATTTGTGAGACTGAGGCAAAAGAATCACAACTTCAAAGTCAGCCTAAGGAAAATATTTCCCAAAATAAAAAAGCTAGGGTTGTAACTCCCCCACTACTGTCAAAAGAGAAAAAAAAAAAGAAAATAATTCAGGAGCTTATAAACAACAAATATTATTTTTGTCTCATTAAGTTAAAAATTGACAGGAGTTAAGAGAAGGGGTTGCCTGCCCTAGCTATACTTTTAGATATATATTAAATTCAAGTTACTTCCACATGTCTCCTATTCATGTACCTAGAATAAAGAAGCAGTAGTCACTGAGTTGTATTTCTTTCATGGTAGAAGATAAGCTTACAAGAGACCAAGCTATAAAAACTCACGTGAAGCCTCTGACCAGGTACTACATATATCCAGTGTATTCATGTTTCATTAACTAAAACAAGTACTTTCTCATGTCATTTTGTGGTCATCATGTGAGGAAGTAATTCCTTCCTATGAAATCAAGAGAGACAAGAGAAAAGGCATGGCCCTACCTTTAAGAAAACTTGCTTGATTTATGTACACTAGTGTGGATCTGGCAAGGAGTGAATGATTAAGCTGCAGGACAAAAGCACATAGTTCTATAAGGAGCGAATGGTTAAAATACGGCAAAAGCACACAAATAATTAAGCTGCAAGCAAAAAGAACACAGGCTTTGGGAGCAGTGAAGGGTTAAACATGGGGCAAAAGCACCTAAGCCGCATGAGAATCAAATGGTTAAACAAGTTTAGTAAAGTAAGTTATATTTGGCCATTGTCCTTCCCCTCTCCCCAAGAAAAACTACCTAGCTTTGAGATAGCTCCTGGCCCAAACTGCTTTTTCTCCTGCTTTTTTCTCTTATACTGATATTCTAAATAAAAACCAGAGTTTTTGGTTCAGTGGCTTTTTTTCTTCTCCTGGAATCTCCCTGATGGCTGAGTGCTCTGAACTGAGGAAATAGCCTCCTCTGGACCTCTCAGTGACTGAATTAAGTCTTGTCTTTGGGTAATCTTTTTCATCCTCTAGACCACTGCCAGTCACTCATTTCAACATACTAATGTACATAACGCATGGTAAAAACTTAATATATGGTTATCCCTTGCCTGAGAGAAGATTGGAAATGCAGTTGTCAAATGGCTCCAAGCTTGAACTTCCCCTTACTCCAACAGCAAAGTTTGAAAAAATTTTCTCGGTGTTCATGACTTTGCTAAATAGTCAGCTGAAAATCTGATTTGAAAAAACTTGTGCAGCTGAAAATGAATCATGCCTCATGTCTCACTGTGAACACAAATAAGTGACTTTTTTTTTTTTTTTTTTTTGTCTTTTTGAGATAGGGTCTCTCTATGCAGTTCAGGCTGGCCTTCAGCTTACTTTGTAGTCCAGGCTGGTCTCGAACTCACAATGATCCTCTTTCCTCAGCCTCCCGAGTGCTGTGATCACAGGCGTGAGCCACCACACCCAGCTAAATAAGTGACACTTTGATCTAACCACTGCTGTCACTCATAGTGCTTGTACATTAAAATGTTTGTCATTGTGCTTTGTGTGTGTATGTATGTACTTTATTGGTGTAAAATGTTGTAATCATGGCTTCAAAAAAAGTGAAAGCTAAGAGGAAAACTGAGAACCACAATACAATTAGAAAAAGAAATTACTGAAATTTGTTAAAGTCCTGGAAAAAATAATTATTAAGTGTAATTTTGGGGCCTTAGCATCAGTGATTTCTTATGGGGAAAAATATGCTTAATTCTCGAACTTCTCAATGTTCAAACATGAATTTGGAATGAATTGAGTTTAACAACTGAAATATCACTGTAGACTCTTTATTCTGAGTGACCATGTGCACAGTTTAACTTGAAGTCTGTTACAGAAATAAAAAGAAAATGGCTATCAAAAGAACAAATGAGTGATCTCTACCACCCAAAAAAATACAGATATTTTGAAACTTGATAGGTACATTAGGTACATTTGAAGAACAAATAAAATGAAAGAACCAACTAAAGAAAGTATATAAAATCAACAGAGAAATAGGAAGGTAAAAAATGTAATAGGTTAAATTAAAAACATAGAGGATAGAAAAATAGTTTTCTAGTTTAAATCTATCTAGAACCCCAGAAAAAGCAAGAGAATGAAGGTAAGGTTATTTGTTTTCAAAGTAATTAATTCTTTCCAAAGTGATAAATGACATAAACCTATAGATTACCATGAATACTAAGAAGAATTAATGAAACCTAATCTAGATAATCTGAAAAAAGACAACATATCTTTTTTTTTTTTTTTTTTTTTTTTAGTACCAGGGATCGAACTTACAACCATGCACTTGCAAAGCAGGCGCTTCTACCACTGAGCCAAATCCCCAACCCAAGACAACATATCTTAAAATCAGTTGTAATAGTTTCATAGAGATGCCATAACAAAGTTCCACAAACTGGATGTTTTATAGAACAAAAATGTTTATGGTCTGATGGTTCTAAGACTTAAGATGTAGCTCAGTGCTTACCAACTATAAGGCCCACAGCACTTCTCCCCAAAATTTTTAAAAAAAAATTATATCAACTAGAAGTCAAAAAAACTTTTTTAAAGGTTTAAATGATCTTACAGATTAATTCTGCACAACTTCAAGGAAAACTAATTTTAAACTTACTTTAATTCTAACAGAATTTTTTTAACAAAAGAAAAAGGACCAGAAAGATTGTTCTACTCTAACTCACTTAATGAAGTTTAATAAAATATTGATGTCAAAACTGTACTAGGATAGTGTAAGGACATTAAACTGTAATCATACTTATGACAAAAGCAATCATACTTATGACAAAAGATGCAAAAATATGAAGTTAGTAAATTCAACAGTGTACTTAAAAGATAGTGTATTCCACATGTGATCCCAGCTACTCAGGGCTGAGGTATGAGGACAGTGAGTTTAAGGCCAGCATGTACTACTTGGCGAGACCAAGATGAAGAAGAAAGAAGGAAAAGGAGGGATAAGGAGAGAAACAAGGTTGGGGATGGAGTTCAGTGGTAAGAGAGCTTGCCTGCCATGCACACACCCTGGGTTTAATCCTTAGCGCCATGGAGGTGGACAAATTATTATTCACAAAAGTGATATAATTGTCATTCTTAAGGTTTTCTTTCACTATTTTCTTGTTTTGTGGCACTGTAGATGGAACCCAGTTTCATGTACACTAGGCAGATACTATAACCCTGAATAACATCCCAGTCCCAAGCCCTTTTTTTTTTTTGTATCATTCTTCTGAGCCCTTTTTTAAATTGATGAAAGGACTCAGTATTTTGCCTAGGCTTGCCTCAATCTCTCAATCTTCCTTCCTCAATGTCTGGAGTAAGTGGCACTACACATGTGCCCCACCATGTCCAGTTTCCTTTAGGGTTTTCCATATAATAGAATATAGATAAATTTTAAAAATCTAACTGGATATTAAACAATCAAATAATTTAGTAAGGCATCTAAATACAAGATTTTTAAAAAAATATGCTGTATCTTCATTTAAAAATGTAAAAAAAAGATAACCAGAGAAAAAGATGTATCAGTGACTCATAGATATATGACAGGCCTGTTATGATTTTGCATGTCTATAATCCCAGCACCCAGGAGACTTACTAGGCAAGAGGATCATGAGTTTGAGATCAGACTAAGCTACCTAGCAAATTCAAGGCCAACCAGGAATAGAGAGTACGATTGTATAGTCTTAATACAAAGCACAACAAACGAAAACATATGACAAGATATGACAAAGCACAACAAACAAAAACATATGACAAGATGTTCACCTTAAGATAATGCAAAATAAAACTATGCATTATCTTAAGGTGAACATCTTGTTGACAAATCCAACACTCATTTATGAAAAAACTCTTTGGAAAATTGAAAGAGATGGTCTTTACCTTAATCTGATAAGAGCCATGTATGATAAACCAACAGCCAACATCTTACTAAATGGACAAATACTGAAAACTTTTAACCTAAAATCAGAAACAAGACAAAGATGTTCATTGCCACCACTCCTATTCCACATATTTCTGGAAACATTACCCAGAGCAATTAGACAAAAGAGAGAAAAGAAATAGGGGTTGGAAAAGAAGAAGTTAAATTATCATTATTTACAGATGATATGATACTCTATATAGAAGACCCCCAAAACTCCATTGAAAGACTTCTAGATTAATAACCAAATTCAGAAATGTAGCTGGATACAAAGTTATCACTCAAAAATCAATAGCATTCCTGTACACAAACAACCAACTCACTGAGAGAAATATAAAGGGAACCACACCCTTCACAATATCATCCCCAAAAATGAAATACTTAGGAATCAATCTAACAAAGGAAGTAAAAGATCCAAACATTGATAATTACTATACTCTGAAAAAAGAAATCTAAGAGGATTTCAGAAAATGGAGCCAGGCATGGTGGCTCACCCTTTGTAATCCCAGCACTCAGGAGGCTGAAGCAGGAGGAACATTGTGATTTGGAGCCCAGCCTAGGCTACAAAGTGAGCTCAAGGCCAGCCTGAACTGCATAGAGACCCTGTCTCAAAAAAGAAGAAAGAAAGATAGAAAGAAAGAAAGAAAGAAAGAAAGAAAGAAAGAAAGAAAGAAAAGACATTCCTCGTTCATGGATAGGAAGAACAAACATTGTGAAAATGACCATTCTCCCAAAATTGTTATACAGATTTAATGCAATTCCAATCAAAATACCAGGCATCTAGATCTGGATGCCTCACAGATCTAGAGAAATAATTTCTAAAATTCATCTGGAACCAGAAGGGACCTAGAATAGCAAAGGCAATTCTGGGCAACAAAGGCAAGGCAGGATACATCATAATCCTCAATTTGAAATTATACTACAAAGCTATTGTGATAAAATCAGCATGGTATTAAAATAAAAATAGACATGAAGATCAATGGAATAAATTAGATACAGCCACAACTATAAACACATTCAGCCACCTTATCTTTGACAAAAAGGCCAAACATGTTCACTGGAAGAAAAAAAGCCTCTTTAATAAGTGTTGCTGGAAAAACTGGCCTTCCACATGCCAAAAACTAAAACTAGAACCATGTCTATCACCATATATTAAACTAAAGTCAAAATGGATCAGAGATCTAAATATTAAAACAGAAACACTAAATGTGCTGGAAGACAAAGTAGGTAAAAACCTTGAAGGCATAGGGGGTAGGCAGAGAATTCATGAACAAAAATCAAACTGCACAGGAAATACTTCCCAGAATCAACAACTAGGATCTCATCTTATTAGAAAGTTTTTGCATGTCAAAAGAAATCTCCAACAGAGTGAAAAGAAAACCTACAAATTGGGAAAATATCTTAGTCAACTCTCCCTTAGACATAGGACTTCTATCTAGAAGATATAAAGAGTTTTTTAAAAATCAGGCCCCTAAAATTCAAAGACCCAATCCAAAAAATGTGCATCTGAGATGAACACACACTTCTCATATGAAGAAATACAAACAGCAAATAAATATATGAAAAAATGTTCAGCTTCATTTTCATTAGACAAATGTAAATTAAAACAACACTGACATTCCATGTCACTCTAGAAAGAATGGCCAAAATCAAGAAATGAAGCAATAACAAATACTAGAGGGGCTGTGGGGAAAAGGAACACTTCTCTGCCACTGGAGGGAGTGTAGAGCAGTGCAACCACTGTGAAAATCAGTGTGGAGTTTCCTCAAAAAGCTGGGATTAGAGGTTCCATTTGATCCAGCTATCTCACTTCTGGGCATTTTCCCAGAAGAATTGAAAACATCATACCACAGTGGTATATGTGCACCCATATTTATAGCAGCACAATTTATAATAGCCAAATCTTGGAAACAACCCAAATGCACTTCAAATGAGGAATGGATAAAAAATGTTTGTGTAAAGAGTACTACTCAGCTATAAAGAAGAATTACATAGAGACTTTTATAGGTAAATGGACAGACTTGAGACCATACTCATAAATGAAATAAATCAAACTCATGTGTAAATACTGTATTGTCTTCCTAGTGTAAGAAACTGAAAGAACAAATAAGATCCAAGTGGGAAAATAACTGTCCTGCAGTTACTTTAATAGAAACAATTTGTTTTTCTCACACACAGATCAAGCATCTCAGAGGTAAATCATTGCTATAACTGATTCATTTCCACAGTGCTAGTGTCCTGAGTTAGCCATTCTTCAGCCTTCTCGTACTTTCTCTTATGGTTGCAACCAGTCATCACATTCTCAAAGGCAGAAAACAGCCAAACACATTGGAATGTGCCTGCATTCCCAGATACTTGGGAGACTGAAACAGGGAGATTACAAGAGGCCAGGAGTTCAGGGCCAGTCCAGGCAACATATCAAGACCCAGTAGCAAAAGGAAAAAGTAGAAAATAGGAAAAATAAGGGCAGAGTTTCTCTTCTTGAGCTTCTCTTTTATGTGTCTTCCCTTCCTTTTTGTTTTGCTGTAGTTCAAAAACATTGCCAGGCCAAAAAATGGAGGTGCCAGCAGATGGAGGTCAGGGTGTCAGTGCACTGATGTAGGTCAGGTACAGAGTATTTGGGAGGCGCCAATTTGTTGTTGCAGCTCTTTAACAAGCATCTGAAATCTCACAAAATCAAAAGCAAACCGGATTTTTAGCCCTAAACCAACTATTTCGCATTTTTCAATCTTAATAAATTGAAACTTCATCTCTACAGTTATGTAGAATAAAACTGGAATCCTCAATTCCTCTCTCTCACACTTCACAATCAATTTACTAATGAAACTTATTGGATGTACATTCAGATTATGTACAGAATCCAACTAATTTCATCAAGTCATTACTATCGGGCTAACACAAACTACCATCACTTCTTGACAGGATTATTTCAATAGGCTTAGTTGGTCTGTGATTCTTCTTTGACCCTAAGCGTTGAAAAGTTATGTCAAATTAAGTCACTTACTTGTCCAAAATACTCTAACAACCAGGCATAGTAGAAGAGACTCCAACCAGAAGACTGAGGAAGGACAATTAAAATTCTAGGCCAACTAGACTGCATAGCAAGACTCTGTCACAAAAAAAAAAATTAACAAATCCAAATCAACACTCCACTGGCTTCCAGTCAGTCTCATTCAAAATCAAATCAAAATCCAAATTCAAATAATGTCCCACAAGATGTTGCCATCTCATTAATTTTGACTCTGCTTTTTCCTGGCTCTTTCAGTTTTAATTGGACCAAGAGCCTTTTTTCCTTCTTCAAAAGAGGGTCTTTCACTGGGAATTTAGCTCAGTGGCATAAGTGCCTGCGTGGCAAGCACAAGGTCATGAGTTCAATCCCCAGTACCAAAAAAAAAAAGAAAGAAAGAAAGAAAGAAAGAAAAGAGGGTCTTTCTATGTAGTTCAGGCTCCTCTCTGAACTCATGATCCTCCTGCTTTAGCCTCCGGAGTGCTAGGATTATAGAAGTGTACCACAGATTTTTTTTTTATTTTAAAGAGAATAAAACCAAACAAAATAAAACAGAATAAACCCAATCAAAATAAAGCAATGAAAGAAATTGAGTACTTCAAAACAAGACAGTAGCAATGACTACCATAACATCTCTTGTTATCTTCAAAATAGATGTTCAGGCCATCAGACATAGGCATGTAAAATTAACCAAACAATGCAAGAACTAAATTGCTTTTTTTATTTTAGTTGCTATCTTTTTAGACATTTCAGGTGTGTGATTTTTTCTTTTTTTTATTTATTTAAAAAGAAAAGCATGTAAAGGGTAGAGATAATACAGAATTCCAAAAAAAGATAAACAATAATACATATTATCCTCTTAGAACTAGTTGTTCAAGTTACAAAATTAAAGCATACAAAGTAGATAGTCAAACAGTGAGAGTGTAAACAGCTACACATGTATGAATCTCTACATGTATTTCTATCCTTTCTGTATTAGAGGGAAAAACAAAACTTAGCAAGACAAAACAAAACAAATTCCTATAAAACCATGAAACCAAAAAGTCATATAAAACCACAGTACAAGGTGATCTACAATGATTACTGTGTTGTTTCTTATTATCTTCAATAGAATGTCTATATCATCAGGCATAATTGAATATAGCAGTATAATTGAGTATAGCAGTAAATAACAATATTAGTAAAATAAAACATTGTAGACAGTATAAAACTTCAAAGGCAGGTAATA
>PVLA01013856.1:0-23436 GCA_004027455.1 Hydrochoerus hydrochaeris | reverse complement strand
TCAGAGTGGATAGTCTAGTGGATCTTGTCATCTTAAGTGCAGTTGCCTATACTCTCAGACTTGATACTATCAATCATAACAGTTTTGAATAAAACCTATCAATACAAAACAGCGATCCAACAAGCCAGATTCGATTACGATCAGTTATGGTAAAATAGTGTAGGTTTTACAGAGCTTTAGATTAAGTTAATAGGAAATTAAGGATGATTATTGTACTATCCTGTTATTTTTCAGGATTACTCCCTGTGCCCTCAAATCTAGTACAGGTAGAATGGCTGGAACAGAATATAATACATGTAAGCAGAGTAGTGTGAGTAATGTGGGTTTTAAATCCTGGTGCACTATTAACAATATAGCATAGCAAGGCCATCTCTGTTAGCGATTCTAGTTATCCTTCTCTGCCTCATTTCTAGTATGCTATTTTTCTGCCTTTGTTTGTCTAGTTTTCTCTTTCATTCTACTGCCTGCCCCACTCATTGAGGCCTTTCAGCCACTGTTCCTAAAATCCTGGTATTTTTTTTCTCTCTCTCTAGAATGTCTTTCAGTATTTTTTGTAAGGTTGGATTGGTGGTCACAAACTCGCCAGTTCCTCTTTGCCATGGAAGCATCTTGTTTCTCCATTAATTTCTAGTGACAATTTTGCAGCGTACATCAATCTGAGCTGGAGGTTATTTTCTTTCAGGGCTTGGAAGGTTTCACCCCAAGCTCTTCTTGATCTGATGGTCTGTGTCAAGAAGTCAGCCATGATTCTGATGGGCTTACCTTTATAGGTAATCTGCTTCTTTTCTCTGATGGCTTTTAATATTCTGTTTTTATATTGAATTTCTGGTATCTTGATTATTATATGTCTGGGTGTAGTTCTGTTTTGGTTGTAGGTGGCTGGAATTCTGTATGTCTCACACAACCGAATGGCATTTTCTTTTGCCATGCTTGGAAGTTTTCCTTAATCATTTCCATGAATAGCCTTTGTAATTTGCCTGTATGTATTCCTGCTTCTTCAGTCACATTTCTTATTCTTAAATTGTAGATTCTCTTGTCATCTTCTAGCCTTTGTATTGTTACTACCTATTTCCTTGTGGTTTTTAAGAGATCTTTCCTTTCATGATCACACATTGCAAACTTGTCTTCAAGTTTTGATAATCTGTCCTTAGTTTCTTTTAAGGCGTTTTGCCAGCTTTCAATGGAGTTTTTAATTTCCTGGTAGTCTCTTTGAATCTGCTTCATGTATTCTATATTTTCTTTATATTCTTTATTGAATGCTTCTTTCCTCTTTTGTGTTCCTCCCTTCTTCCATCTATATCATCCTGAGAGATGCTTCCTGAGAGCATTTCTTTTATTACTCTACTCATATCCTGCTTTACCTGATTTAACATTTCATTTTTGAGCTTGTCTACAAGGTCCCGAAGATATCTCTTAATGTCCACTGAAGCCATGTCTGATGTTGGGTGTTTGCCGCCCTCAGTCTCCCTTGTTTTTCTCTCTCCTGGATCAGTGCTCTCAGGGTTCTGGGATGGGGGCCTCCTCCTGCCTCTCTCCCCTGTCATGGCCCTGGCTTCCTCCACACAGGTTACAGTGAAGGTCCTAGCCCCCTTCCCTGTTGGCCACATTTCCTCCGAAGCACCCTGGCGAGGGAACTCTGCCCTCTCCTGCCTGCTCTTGTCACTGAGGTATAAGCAGTGGCTGCGTATGCCTGCCCTTCCCCACCGGGCCGGTCAAACTTCAGGTGACTTTACCCAGTTAGTGCTTGCTAGCCTCAGGGAACTGATTTGGGACGGCTCATTGGTTCCCAGCCAGGGACGTGGCCCAGTCCATGCAAATCCCACAAATCTGGTCTGGGGGAGGGAGCAACCAACCGAAGTCACTGTTGCTCCCAGTTCAGGCTCCTCCTGCCTGGTTCCAACATGTCGCCCATTTGGTCGCGCCCTTCCCGTGGCAAGGAGGTCTCATTCCCAGCACTGACCATAGATTAATGAAGGTCCCTTCACCAGCTCTGTTCTCTGTTGGGCTAACCAACCCTTGACTTCAGCACTGCTTTGCTTCCTGTGAGTGGCAGCGGGAATGAGTTTCAGTGGCTGCCTGCCGGTGTGGATTCAAGCTGGTGCAAACTTGGCAGGTCACTGCGAAAACGCTGTGTCCTGTAATTTTTAGCTGTTTCAGTTGTAGTCCTGAAGTATTTGATGAGCTTTTTTTTGTTTTAATTTCTTCCTGTGTCAAGAGGATCCATCTCCCTCTGTCTGGATCTCTCCAGGGTGTTTTATTCTGGCAAATGAGTTGTTTCTCCTTGGAGGCTTTGTATTTTGTTGCTCACTGAATGGCCTTCTTGTCTTCTCTTGTATTACCTCCTGATGCATTCATGGTTTCAGTTTTGGAGGTTTCAGTCCATATTCAGGGTGGCATGGAAGGGTGGCAGTTCATGGTAGCTGCAAACAGTAAGTCAGGTGTGTGATTTCTAATTTCTACTATGCTTCTGTCTCCTGAACTTGTCCTGTTAGGGCTAGAAGTCTGAGATTGTATCTTTCTCCTCCATCTTGATATTTTCCTGTGTTCCTCCAAATCAGCCCATTCTTGCATCCCAGGTGCTTCCTGCCTTGGCTGCCAGTACCTCAGTGTAGTGGATTGGACTAGGCACTTGGGTTCCTCCAATCTGGGGTTCCTACAGTGGTGGAGAGGGATGGGGTGGTGGTTTACAAGTGCTCCCCCAATGGCAGCAGCCTGAGAGTATAGCTTCTTCTCTGGGCCAGCCAGATCTCTCTGGGCTGCTGGCACATAGCCTCAGATATGGCTTCTTCCTATTAACTCCATTTGTTCAGCTGTGTTATTTCTTTGCTGATTTTCTGTCTAGTTATCCTGTCTTTCTGTGACAATGGGCTATTACAACTGTGTTATTGCTTATTTGATTTTCCATGTCTACCAATAATTGTCTTACATAGTTGGATGCTTCTATATTAGGTGCATATATATTTATGATTGTTTTGGCATTTGTGCTATCTCCAGCTTTGTCACTGCTCCCAGTCTATCTTATGTTAGTCTTTGCTTCATCTTGTAGATGTTGGATTGATTTCTCATGGTTTCTTACTATTTTTTTTTTGTTTCTTTTTTTTAAGAAAAAATTTTGAAACAGAAAGAGGGTAGAAACAATATAAAATCTCAAAAACAAAACAAAACAAAAAAACAAAAATAATAACCAGTAAGAAATCACTAGTTGATAATTACATAATTTCCTCTTAGATGCAGTTTGTTCAAGTTACAAAAGTAAAGCTCACAAAGTGGACATCCAAACAGTGAGACTGCAGTCAGTTTTGTTCATCCATCCAACTAAAACTTTAGCAACATGGTTATTAATTCCACACATTCAAACATACATGTAGTTATATCCTTTAGAATACTCTCTTTTCCTTTTTTTCTTTACAATAACTATAATCCATTCTCATAAACTACTTAGAAGTTCTACACAAGTATAAGTCTCTACACATATACCTAGCCTTTCTGTATTAGAGGGAGAAACAAATCAAAACAAGTCAACTATACAAATTCCTAGAGAAACACGAAATGAAAAGAATATACAAAAACACAATACTAGGTGATCTATGGTAGTCAATATGATGTTTCTTATTTTCAATAAAATTGTCTATATCGTCAAATATAGTATAAACTTAGCATTGCATTACACTATTAATAAAATCTAAACATTGGAGACATTATAGGACTTCAAAGGCAGTTAACAATCAAACCACAATGGATATCCTATTGAATCCTGTCATCTTCAGAGTAGTTGCCCCTACTCTCAGACTCGACACTCTCAAGCATGTCAGATTCAAATAAAATCAGTCAAGATAAAACAGTGATATAACCAATCTTCTCTGTCTTATCTCTGCCATGCTATTTTTCTGTCATTGTTTGTTTACTTTTCTCCTTCATTCCACTGTCTGCCCCTTTCTTTGAGGCCTCTCTGCCATTATTCATGGAACCCTGGTGATTTTCTTCTCTCTCTCTAGAATGTCCTTCAGTATTCTTTGCAGGGTTGGATTGCTGGTCACAAGCTCCCCCAGTTCCTCTTTGTCATGCAAATATCTTGTCTGTCCATTAATTTTGAGAGACAGTTTTACAGGGTACATCATTCTGGGTTGGAGGTTATTTTCTTTCAGGGCTTGGAATATTTTGCTCCAAGCTCTTCTTGATTTGATGGTTTGCATTGAGAAGTCTGCTTTGATTTTGATAAGTTTTCCTTTATAGGTAATCTGTTTCTTTTCTCTGACTGCTTTTAATATTCTGTTCTTGTGATGGATTTCTGGGTTATTATATGTCTGGGTGTAGATTATTATATGATTATTATATGTCTGGGTGTAGATCTGTTTTGGTTGTAGCTGGCTGGAGCTCTGTATGCCTCATTTATCTGAACTTCACTTCCGTTACCTATGTTTGGGAAGTTTTCCTTAATTATTTCTGTGAATAGACTTTTTATTTCATTTGTATTTGTTGCTGCATCTTCACATATTTTATTTTTAGGCTATAAATCCTATTGTCATCTTCTAGCCTTTGTATCATTGCTTCCTGGTTCCTTGTTATTTTTAAGAGATCCTTCCTTTCACGATCATACTTTGCAAATCTATCTTCAAGTTTTGAAAGTTCGTCTTTAGTTTCTGTTAAAAGGTTTTGCCAGCTTTCAATGGAGTTTTTAATTTCCTGATATTCTCTTTGGATCTGTTTCATATATTCTAGGTTTTGTTTATATTCTTCATCAAAGCCTACTCTCCTTTCTCTGGGTTCCTCTATTCTTTCATTTGTGTCTACTTGAGGATTACCCAGGACTTCTTTATTAATCTTCTTATATTTTGCTTCACCTGAGTTAGAATTTCAGATTTAAATTTGACAGTGAGGTCACAGAGGTATTTCTTTATTTCTGAGGAGGCTCTCTGACATTACAGGTTTGCTGCTCTCAACCTCCTCTGCATTTACCTCTGTTGGACTCACTTTCCCTGGTTCTGCAGTTGGGTACCTTTTGCTCTTTCTCTGTCTTGTCATGTTTTTGGCCCCCTTCAGACAGGTGGGTGGTGGAGGTCTCTGGGCCTTTTGTATTGCTTACAGTTTTTCTGCAGCACACTTGCTCTCTCTTGCTATTTTTGAGGTATCTTTCTTTTCATGATCACTAGCTACAAATCTGTCTTTAATATCTAAAATTCGATCCTTCATTCAATATGTTGCATATACTTTCAATGGAGATTTTAATCTCCTGGGTCTCTGGATCTGTTTCATGGATTCCATTTCTCTCCTATGTTGGGCATTTTTTTGTTTCCATCTTTTCCTAAGCTCATCTATTCTTTTGTGTCTTCTCTAATATCTTTGATTTTAAGCATCAATTCTTTTTGTACATAAAAGATCATTTTCTCTATAGCCTTTCTTCTCATTTTTTCACTTCTTTTTTTCATTTTTTAAAGTAGTAAAATACCACAGAAGATGGAACAAAGCCAATTGAGATAGTGTAGTGAAATTAGTATAGAACTTCTCAGCAGGTTACCAGGATAACAGTAATAGCTACCATAGTATATCTTGTTTTCTTCACAATAGTTGTTCTTTCAAACAGGTATAGCAAAATCAAAGGAAATACAGAACATTATAGAACTTATCAAAACAGAATATTGAATAGAGCAATACCATTAATCAGAACAAAGCAAAACAGTGATAAAAATATTTGCCTTCAAAGAGATGGTAGAAGGAAATCCCCCTTATTTGCTATATTACATATAATCAACCTCGCAAGAGATGCTCAGATCTCTGGCTGCCACTTGCTAACAGGGAGGCTGGGTGGATATAAATGTTTGAATCTCAGCCTGCTTACCAGGGAGGCAAGCTGGTTGCTTGATTTCCCAGCACCCTAAGTTCCAACATGGTGCAGATCTCAGGATACGCTGATGGTTTTTGTCCTGGGGTGGCCACAGCTTGCCAAGCCACAGCCACTTACCAGGGCAGCAAGCTGGCTGCTTGGTTTCTGAGCACCTTAAGTTCCAACATGATGCAGATTTCAGGAGACACTGATGGTTCTTGTTCTGAGGTGGCCACAGCTTGCTGGGCCACAGTCACTTACCAGGGCAGTGAGCTGTCTGCTTGGTTTCTCAGCACCCTAAGTTCTATTTTTTCACTTCTGTTGTTATCATTTCAGAAAGTTCCAGTGTTTGGCTTCCAACTTCATCCATCTAGTTGAGTTCCAGGCCTTTCCTGGGTGGGCCAGATGTCGGGAACCACACCCAACCTCTGCATTTTACCATTCTCCACCTTGTCTTTGTTCTTTTACTTTGTCTTTTATGTTGATGTCCTCGATGTAACTCTGCCACTAGCATTAAGGCCTCTCTCAAGGAGGAAAGGTGATCTTCATTCCTCAGGGATGTCCTCTAGATATAGTTGGTTCTTCATAGCTATTCCAAGAACCTACTTTCTTCTGGTGTTTACAGTTTTGTGATAATGTCCTTGTTACATCCCAGAGATATGCTGGGTATAGAGCCAATCCTGGTCTTGGGATGTGGGGGCTGGGACTGTTTTCTGTTGGTGGAGTTCTCCAGAGTCCAACTGCTGTCTCTTCACTGCTGCTTCAAGATGCTTCCATGTTACTGGCCTCATTGATTGTTTCACCCTTGAAAGGTCTATGTATGTCTATGTGCTAGGCTATTGTCTTGGGTTGTGGGGTTCCCGTTGGTCTTTACACTCTTCCAGTTGGCCCTGCTGTCCATGGTGTAATGGAGGAGGCCCAGACCATGAACTCACTGTCTTCTAGCTGGCCCACCATCCGAGATGCAATGGAGGGACACAGCACGAATTCACTGTTTTCCAGTCAGACCTGCCATCTGGATTGTGATGCAGACTTTTGCTGCTTCTTAATCACATGCAAAATCTCCCTACCTTGAGAATGCTCCTTTTAATGGGCATAGTCTTCTGCTGGAAAGTTTGAAGGCTTCTTTTGTTGGGCACCAGGTTATGTAAGTATTAGTGGGAGGGCCAAGATACTGATCAAGGTACCAAGGTCCCAAGGCTTTTGTTGACTTGCCTTAGGGACAGAAAATTATGCAGAACATTGCATGCTCTTTGGCTCTGTGAGGTAAATTCATAATCACAGTGTTTCCAAGGCAAGATAACATCTGCTGAGCACAGTGTAAAAATGCTAGTATCTTGTGCAGACATCAGGTATAGAAAAGGGCTTGTTCTCCATTTAACCTGTTCCTTAATGTTACAAATCTCTTTCAATCCTTTCACAAATGATACATGACCCCTTTCCCCTATGCTTCTTACTAACAAAAATGAGTCAGTTATAGATTGTTGAGCTTGTTCACTAAAAACAAGTTCCTCCCAGTTCCCTTACATCTTAAATATTGTCTCTGTCTTTCTTTTATTCCCTGTCATCCCTCCCTCCTTTATGAGTATCTAGGAGTCTGATCATCCCCGCACACTGTTTCCCATATGCCACCATACTGAGCCTTCAATAACTGCCTATGCAAAATACCTACTTCCTCACATACTTCTGTACCCATGCCATTTTATTTTTCTCCATCTGATATAATATTCATGTATTAAAAGGTAAAGAAATTTTTGACTTTTCATAACAGTACCAAATTGCTTCCAAAACAAACAGATTTTGCAGAAGGCACCAGTTAAACATAAGCATTATATTTTTAAAATTTATACAAGTTTTATAGAAAAGACTAGCAAAACTGATTATTCTTCCATATTTATTTAAAATTATGCCTTATTGCTTTATTTGTTGCTGGGACAATTAAGGATAAGAAGTTTATTTTGGCTCATATTTTGGAATTTTCCATCCTTGCATGGTTGGGAGAATTATAAAAGGAGTTGGATAGAGAAAAGCTGCTCACAATATGGTGGCCAAGAGACAGAGATGAAATGAAGAGCCAGGGAGAGAGATAAGCCCTTCCAGGTCAAGCCACCAGTGAGATGCCTCTTCTGCAGGGCCACACCTCCCAAAGTTATATTTAGTTGTAGTGCCACATAATTTAATCACCTCTTAAAAGCCTCACCTATGATATAGATGGCTTTGCAGGAATATATAAGGAAAAAAACATAACTAGACATGAATAATACTTGTGAATAAACTAAAATATAATATAAATAGTATTTTAAAAATTATCACCAAGCTTTCTCAAGTTTACTCATCTTTTGGCTATGACCTGTCCTCAGCTCCCTATAACTAACCTCCTCTGAACACTGCTTCTCATTTTGCTTTATCAAGTGTCACACTTGTCTCCCAAGTTCATGATTCTGTCTTGGTTACTTTTCTCTTGCTGTTGAGACAAAATACCTGATGCCCAAAGTGAAGCAAGGAAAGGTTTATTTAGCTTACAGTTTTTTGGAGATTTTAGTCCATACTCAGCTGGCTCCAAGGCAGGGTGGCATGCCTGAGGGGCTGCCATCATGGCAGCCACAAACAGCAAAAGCAAAAAGAAAAAGAGGGAAAAACATGACTCCTTGCCTTCTTTACATTGTATGCTGGCGCCTGCCCCAGTCAGGTACAGCATTCACACTGCAACAGACCAATCACAGACACTAGATTCAGCCATATCCATCACTGCATGAGACTTGGGGGGCCACCCAGACACAAACCATAACATTCCACCTCTGGCCCCTCAAAGACTCATGTATAACCTTTATACAAGACAATTAGTTCATTTCCAAGAGTTGCCAAAGTCCTAATAGTTTCAGCATTGCTGAAAAGTCCAAATCTCAAGTTTCCTCTGAAATCTAAGGCAAACCCTTAGCTGAAAGCCCCTGTACAAATGAAAATAAAGTTAAACCCTTCCAACGTACAGTGGCACAAGATAAGTATTACCATTCCAAAAGGAACCAAAATCCAGCAGGGGAAACATTAAGTCCTGGAGTTACATGTTCAGCATCTGAAACAATCTGGTTGTGATCTCCGAAAGGTTTGAGTGACTTCACACCCACAGCACTTTCAGGGGTTTAGCTCCCATATTTTCTCTCTTGGGCCCATCTGTTCAATTCTAGAAGCTTTCCTTAGATGATCCATGCTCTGGCTTTTTCCAATTTCTGGGTTCTCCATTGCATCTTTGGCTTCACACTTACAGCTTCACATATTGCCCTCTCAGGGCACACTGCCTGGCATCCTAGGCCTTCTGAAATAAAGGTGGAAACCTTTTTAACATCAGAACTCATGCATTCTCCATGCACCTAAAACCAGAACCATGTGGATATTGCCAAGGTCTGGAGCAGTAGCCAAGCTTTCCTTTCCCTTGGCCATACAGGTTGAGTGCTTGGATCACTGAGTACTCTGACTGTGAGGATCACATAATCTATGTCAACACCATTCTGGAATCTGGTGTGGCTACCACCATTTTGGAACCTTCTGTGGCCTCTGTCACCATTCTGGAACATGGTGCTCTGCAGCTTTCTCATCTGAGCAAACTCTCTCACTTTTGCAGTTTTTGAGGCTGCAAAGGGTGAAGACCTGCTGCTTCCTGGGATCTTTTTTATTTCTCTGTACCTTCTGTCTTTGTAGTCCACAGCTTTCTGGTCAAACTCACAATGTTTTAGAGAATCACCCTGCTGGGCTCTTTGCTCTTGATTTGCAACATAAATCTGGGAAAAAGGGGCTGGGGATTTAGCTCAGTGGCATAAGTGCTTGCCTGGCAAGTGTGAGGTTGTGAGTTCGATCCCCAGTACTGCAAAAAAAAAAAAAAAATGTGGCAAAAAGTCCCCAACAACAGCCATGCCACCATCTCAACATTTGACTACCTTGAAATTTCTTCTGCCAGATTAATCAGTTCACAACCATTAATCTCAATCTTAGGTAAAGTCTATGGACACTAGGAGAATGCAGACAGACTTTCTGCAAAGCCATAACACACATCAACTGGAGCCCAACAACCAGTGCAGGCCTTCTTCCCAAAAGAAACCTCCCAAGCCTGGCCTTTACCAGCAGGATTTCTATCAGCCTTCTGGTCTTCTGAGTTCTGACCAGAATTTCCCATGTAGAACAACTTCAACTGTTCTAAGACTACTCTTTCAGGCAACATCTCCACACCTTTCCAAATTCTTCCCACAAACCATTCTCAATAACTCTTGAACCACATGGTCATGTATAGCCACAGCAATGACCCCACTCCTGGTACCAAATTCTGTCTTAGTTACTTTTCTCTTATTGTTGAGACAAAATACCTGATGCCCAAAGTGAAGCAAAGGAAGGTTTCTTTGGCTTACAGTTTTTTGGAGATTTTAGTCCATACTCACTTGGCTCCAAGGTAGAATGGTATGGCTGAGAGGCAGCCATTCATGGCAGCCACAAACAGCAAGAGAGAAAGGGGCAACAAGGGGAAAACATGCCTCCTTGCCTTCCTTACATTGCTGGCTGCCTGCCACTACACAGATGCAACACTCATACCACCAATCCCACCACTGGACAATGAATGAATCACAAATTCTGGATTCAGCTGTGTCCATCACTTCATGAGGTTTAGGGAGCCAGTCACAAACCATAACAGTCTCACTATGTAGTGCAGGCTGACTTTGAACTTCATTATGTAGCCCAGAGTGACCATAAACTCACAGTGATCCTCCTGTGTCAGCCTCATGAGTACTGAAATTATAGGCAAGCACCATCATATAATATATATATATTCCTATATATTATCTTTTTATTTTAGGTGTAGGATTCTCACACTAGAGAGAAAAGCAGTGTTTTTGCCTCAATGACTATCACTTAAAAAGAAAAAAAAGCCACTCCCCATAATGTTTTCTGTATCCTCTTGTGGGAGATAACTCGAGTGACTCCCCTTGAATGCAGAACAATTGCTGGAACTTTGATTATATCAAGACTGATTTCCTTATACTGATATGTACAGAGCTGGCTATGGTATTTCCTTCTCTCTTCAATTGGCTCTAAGCATTGCAAATAAGGCTAGCTGAGGTACTGATACATAATCTCTAAAGCCATCAGGCAGTCTCCTGTTTCCTCACATTGTGCTCTCTCTAAAATATATAAGCACAGCAGGATGTTAGAGCCAGTCAGCTCCAGGAATGTCAACTGAGTATGAGCCTCAAGGTAAAGAAGCTATGACTCTCCAGGGCACAAAAGTTTACATATCAGAAACTAAAGCAACAGCTTCCAAAAACAATTCAGTTTCTACTTTAATTGATTTATGCAAATTGATTCTTCTGCATATCTTTATCTATGCATCTTGCAGAGATTTTTTTTTTTTATCTGACTAGCCATCTCAAGTTACTTACTATGTAGTTCCTGCCATCCTCTACGGCACTCATCCTCAAGCCACACCCCTTCTTCACATGATAATAAATTCTGGGAGAGGCCTTGGATCAGGGCCTTTTGTCTACACATGCTCATGGGATTTGATTTAGCCCTTAACTTGAAATACATCTTGGTGTCTTCACTCTCGTTATAGGTTGCATTGGAGGTAGTAGATTGGAATTATCTTGCTGAGATTCCAATGATGTCTCAATGGGATTATAAACATAACTTTTTGGATTGTGAGGGAGACTGGGAAAAGGACTATAGTAGTTGGATAACTGTACTCTATATTTGGGATTACAATATCCTCTAACAGCATAAAAGAAAATTTTGATTAGCATACATAACTACTTAGTGAGACTCTATCTCAAAAAAAATTAACATGTATATTAATTATTTCACAGTCATTAGAAGAGAACTGTTAGTTCTCAATGAAAGGAAAGATATAGATGACTTATTTCTCCAACTAAAAGAGATTTCAAAATTCCTGCTTTCACACAGAGATAAAAGTCCACACAAAAAACTTAGTACACATAAATCCACTCCTACATACACATATAATTTAACTCTTTTTTATTTTATAACTTTTGATACAGGGTCTCACTATGTAGGCCAGGCTAGCCTTAAACTTGCTATGTAGATCAGTTTGGTCTCGAACTTGCAATCGTGCTATCCCAGTCTCCTGATTCCTGAAATTATTCCTATGTAACACCATGCCCAGATAACAACTAAACTTTTGGAGGGGAGATTGAGACAAAGTTTCACTACATAGTTCAGTCTGGGCTTGAACTCACAGCAAATTCTCCCTCATCCTCCCAAGTGCTGGGTTTACAGGTCTATGCCACCACTCCTAGTTAACTAGAATTTTAGAAACAGTCACTATAGAACATGAACAGATAAACATTTCTTGCATATATACATATTGCTTATAGATGTCCACTTAAGTATGTTTCATATAGTTATATTTTTATAGAAAAGGAGTGGTTATATATAGTCATCCATACAAAACTTTATTGTTTTTGTTCAAAATTCCAGCAAGTGCTAGCTCTGTCTTTAGTTATTGATAAGAAAATTAGTTAATACTATAACATTCAGATTGCTAGTGTTGCAGGCAGCTGAGTTAGTTAAAAATATTATAGGCAGTGAGACAGGTCTAGGTCCTCAAAGAAACAAGTGCAGAAGCCCAGATACCTTGCAACTATGGGGGAGACAGACACTTCCTGCTGTGGGCCAAGCCTCAAGACAAAAGATCAAACAAATGCATCCATATCCTAAGGACTGATATTCTAAATAGCTCCTTATCACCCTGAGGAAGCCAGGAGTCACCATGCCAACCCCCAAGGGGAAGAGTCATTGCTCTCTAAGAATGCCCACTTTCTAAGTGACTCGCTTCCCCATTTGCCCCCAATTTAATCAATTTTACATGAACTATTAATCTTATTGCTAATCATAGTTCTGTCCTACCTACACCAATCTGCCTTGTGAGTTCCCAGTTTTCTCCACCTTGAATGTGTTTCACTCATGATTTTACTCTATAAAAGTCCCTGGAAAAGACAGAGTCCTTGGCAACCTGCTCGGGACCCCTTCTGTCTCTCTCAGACAGAAGCTTTCTTTCTCTCAATAAATATATTCTACTCTTAACTTCTGTTGTTCCTAAAATTCATTCTTTGATTTTAGAGAACATGAATTCGTACCAGACATAGTAGGTCGGGAGTTTCATTCAGTAACTCAGTTGTTAGTTCACTTCCTTCAGATACTTTACCTAGAAACCACAGCAATCTGAAGTTTAATTCAGTAGAATGTAAGTAAGAGTCCCTGAATTATTGTCATCAATATAAATAGCTATAATGTCTAATAAACCTCTTTATATAGTCTCTTCAGCTTACTTTGCCCAGATTTTGTATTTCTTTCTTTTTTGTTTTGTTTTGCGGTACCAGGGATCGAACTCAGGACCTCATGCTTGCCAAGCAGGCGCTTATGCCACTGAGCTAAATCCCCAGCCCTAGAGATTTTGTATTTCTTGTTTAATATTGTACATGCATACTAAAATTCTTGTAATAATAGCAATTATCAACAAATGTCATGAATTCTAAATACATATTATTAAGACAAGTAAAATGTTTAATGACATATATTACATAATACAATTAGTACAACCCCACCAAACTGTCATCTAAATAAAATTATTGACAATTATTTGATATGAATTAATTATTATAAGATCAGTATGAAATAATTATTTCACTGGTGTCTGTAGGATGCAAGTATGCATATGTATGTGTGTGTGTATTCTATAAGACTCACTAATTCTACATTTACTCAACAAGTATTTATTGAATTTCTGTTATATGCAAAGTGTATCTCTTGAGCTCACATTCTTATAGAGAAAGACAGGATTAAGGCCTTGAGGTCTCGTCCACTGCATATTTTGTTTTCTAGATTCTCAGACTATAGATACAGTTCAGAGGCAGAGCATTTGTGTGGTATACACAAGGCCTTGGGTTTGATTCCCAGTACTGAAAAAATTAATAATATTAGATTCCCAGAAAGTGTTGGGGCTTTTCAAATCTCCTACAAGCATATTGTCTAAGCTTTAGATTAGCCTGCTGTGTGCTCTGTGTGCTTGTGTGATGGTGTTGAGGATTGAACCCTGGGCCTCATACATGCCTTATACCACTGAGCTTCATCACCAGCACCTGTTGATTGTCTACAAATAGCAATGAATTTAAGCAATTATCTGTTTTCTTTATTTTCAATTTTTTATTATTTATTTATTTATTTGTCTTTTTTGAGACAGGGTTTCACTATGCAGTTCAGACTGGTCTTGAACTCACTTTGTAGCCCAGGCCTCTAACTCCTGCCTCCTGCCTCAGCCTCCTAAGTGCTGAAATTACAGGCATGCACCACCATGCCTAGCCATAATTATCTCTATTTTCAACTAGCACCCAGAAGCCAGGAAAAGATCCTAGTCAGGTCAAGTAAAGGCAGCCTTACCACTGAAGTCTTCCAGGGAAGCACCAGAGAGATCAAACAATAGCAATTCTATAACAAGTAAGCTTTGAAGAAGCTCCAACCAAGTTCTTCCCTGCCTGGTGATTTTCTGGGTTCCTAGGTTTCTTTGGGATTATGAACTATTAGTTTTCAAGGCTACCAGGAAACTAGAGAAAGGTTGATGGGAATAGGGCAAGTTAAAACATCATAAAGTTCTTGAGATTCTATACTTTTTCTTGAATAAGTGATTTTCAGCTCGCAGCAAACCATTAGTTAATTTCCAGAGTTCTGAAAGAATTGACTATGACAGTTTCTGTCAGTTTGCTAGTTGCTTTGATAAAGGAGAATAGTGATCTTCTCTCTGCCTCTGTCTCTGTCTCTGTGTCTCCGTGTCTCTGTCTCTCTGTCTTGTCTGTCTGTCTCTGTCTTTCTGTCTCTGACTGTCTCTTTCTGTGTGTCTCTCTTTGTCTCTCTGTGTGTCTCTGTCTCTCTGTCTCTTTCTCCCCATTTCCCCTCACGCTTACTATGTAACCCAGGATGGCTTCAAATTCACAATGTCTTAACCTCCCAAGTGCTAGAGTTGCAGACATGCACCACCACACCTGGCTAGTACTGTAGGAGTTTCTTACCCTATCATTTTCATTAATGGAATTCATATAGCTGAAACATACATATGCAATGTAATATTAAAAATCGATACCTGCATAAATATGCAGTTCAAAAAAGACTAAACTATATTACAGAGATAAACATACAGTTGATAAAATCCTAAAAGAAAATGAGTAACTCCTAGCATAAAGTGGAATGGGGCTCGTTGGCATGTGCCTCTAGGTACCTTTATGTGCAATATATTTCACAAAAAAATTCTTAAATAAAGAGAAAACAAGATCTTAATATTAAAATAGAAACATTAAATCTGTTGGAAGATAGAGGAGGTAAAATGCTTTGAAAACATTGGTGTAGGCAAAGACTTAATGAACAAAACCCAGATTGCACAGGAACTATTGCAAAGAATCAACAAATGGGATCTCACCCGATTGAAAATTTTTTGGGGGCCAGGGATTTAGCTCAACAGCATAAGTGCCTGCCTTGCAAGCGTGCAGTCATGAGTTTGATCTCAGGTACCAAACAAAGAAAAAAAAGAAAACCTTTTGAACAGCAAGAGAAACCACCAACGAGTGAAAAGACAATCCATAAAGTGAGAGAAAAATGTTTACCAGCTGTTCCTCAGACAAAAGATGATTATCAAGAACATAAAAACTACTAAAAAAAAATCAGTTCTCCCAGATTTAAAGACCCAATCCAAAAATGGGCATCTGAGATGAACACACACTTCTCAGATGAAGAAATACAAACAGCAAATAAATAAGTGAAAAAATGTTCGACATCATTGGTCATTCGAGAGATGCAAATTAAAACAACAATGAGATTCCACCTCAACCCAGAAAGAATGGCTACCATCAAGAAATCAAGAAATAACAAATGCTGGAGGGGCTGTGAGGAAAAAGGAACCCTTCTCCACTGCTGGTGGGAATGCAGACTGATGAGACTGCTGTGGAAATCAGTGTGGCTATTCCTCAAAAGCTAGGAATGGCAGTCCCATTCAGCCCAGCTATTCCCCTTCTGGGTATCTTCCTAAAAGAATTAAAAGCATCATATCACAGTGATATATGTACACCCATGTTTATACCAGCACAGTTTATAATAGCCAGATCTTGGAAACAACCTAAATGCTCATCGACTGAGAGATGGGTAAAAAACATATGGTATTTTTATACAATGGAGTACTACTCAGTCATAAAAATGATAAACTGGACACTTTTGTAGGTAAATGGATGCACCTTGAGAACATATTCATAAAGTGGAATAAATCAGACACACGTGTAAACATTGTATTGTTTCATTATTGTGACAAGCTGAAAGAAAAGCATGTATATATGTATGTACATGTATATAAAAATAGTTAAAATTGTTTTATTACTGATTTCTCTGAATTCACTGAAGAGAAAGATTTGTACTGGTACTGTTTGGATAACTGAAGGCAGATGTCTTGTGCTCTAGATGAATGATCTGGGGATGACAATGTGCAATGTATGTACCATTGTTATCCCCTGATTGACATGCTTTAAAATTAAAAAAAAAAAAGTGACCCTGACTAAATAACCTCATTGTGTGCCTCAGGGTCCAAGAAAAACAAAAATAATACAAATCCAAACCTAGTATAATAAGCAAGGAAATTATAAACATCTAAGTAGACATCAATGAAATGGAGGCTAAAAAGCAATAAAATGAATCAATGAATTGAAGATCTGATTCTTCAAAAGAATAAATTAAATAGACAAAGCTTGGCTTACCTGCAGCACCACTCACTCTTTCCCATCAATACAACAGGAAGCCTTCTAGACTTCGTTTCTTGACCCATTCTGCCAATCTGTGTATTTTGATTAGGGAATTGAGACCATCTACAACTACAGTTATTATTTAAAGGTATTGACTTATTTTTATCATTTTGGTTTTTTTTCTGTTGCCATTTCCTTTTTATTTCTGCTTAACTACTCACACTGCCTGGTGTATTTATTCTATTTGACATTTTTGCATTATTAAGTTCCTTGTCTCTTTCTAAAATATGATTGAGAATTTTTCTTTTTTTGCAGTATAGATTTGGTGGTCATGAATTTCTTTACATGTTCTTTATCATGGAACTGTCTTATTCTTCCATCAGTTTTGAAAGAGTTTTACAGAATATACTAGTCCAGGGGGAGGGAGTATTTTCTTTTAGGGCTTGAAACACTTCATTTCAATCTCTTCTGACCTTTAAGATTTGTGTTGAGAAGTCTACTGTATTTCTAATATATTTTCCTTTATTTCTGTAATGGCTTTTAATATTCCATTCGTATGTTGGATTTCTTGGATTTTAACTACAGTGCAATGTGGAGAGGTTCTTTTCTGATTATAGCTGTTTGGGGTTCTATATGCCTCACTTATATGTATATTAAATTCTTTTCCCATATTTGAAGTCTTCAGCTATTATTTCTGTAAATAGGCTTTTAATGCCGCTACTGTCTTCTGATTTTTCAGTAATTGCAATTAATCTTTAGTCTTATTTGCATCATTTAGAAGCTGTTCCTTCCTTTTTTTCATATTTTTTTTTGTTTTTAAGGTAACTCTCTATAATTGATCATCAACAGTAGATCTGTCTTCTGGGTCTGATACTTTCCTCACATTCATTGCTTTGCTGCTCATATTTTCAACATAAGTTTTAATTTCCTTAATTTCTGTTTGGCATTTTTAATGGACTCTAATTTTTTTCTATGCTGGAAATTCATGTTTTACATTACTTTGTTTAGTTCAGTGAGGTTTTTATTAGTGTCTTCTGAAGAATATCTGAACTTTCTATTTGTTAGCATCATTATTTGTTTAGTTACATGCTTTCTTTGAACTTTACCAAGCACCTTATTGATCTAGTTTTTAAAATTCTCCTCTGTTATCCTTTCAAACAGTTCAGCTGAATGCCTTTTGAATTCCTCTCCCATGATACTCCTTTGAGGGAGTTGGAAGATTTTAGACACATTTTGTTGCTTTGTTTTCTTGTGTTTCTTTTTGTTGTTGCTGTTTTGTTTTGTTCATTTCTTTTTTGGTGCAGAATGGTTGATCATACTGAAATACTTTGCTGTTAGCATAGTGCCTGCTTTTCAGTGATGCACTCTGAGCATGGCCCACTGTAGGCTTTTAATTCTGTCCCAGAATCCCCTCACTCTGCTTATTTGAGAGGGAAGGCTGCAGTGTATTGGCTTATTACCTAGTTCTCTGGGAAATGGCCAGTGACCACGAGGCACTCAAGGTATTGGCATACAGAGAAAATCAATAGATAACAACAACTATGTCCCTTCTAAGTAGTAATAAAATCAGCAACAATAACACCACAACAAATGATATTGACATGCCCTAGTAATCAATAATATAGTTCAACCATAGAAAAGAGATCTACGATTCTAGTATAAACACCAAGACAAGTCAAATATTGAGCCACAGTAAATGTCTACTAAATGCGACTTTACCTCTAACAATAGAATAGTATTCAATAGTAATAGCACATAATTAATTACCTAAATATTTTATAAAGCTTAATGGTTAAATTAGTAAAGATAGAGGGGTGGGAGTATAAAAACATAAAATAAAGTAAAATTTTAAAAATTTAGTAATTGAAGACGAGAAGAAAGTAAAAAAGTGACATAAAGCATCCTAGTAAGGAGCAAAAACGAAATTGTTAGTACTAGATAAAAATAACAGAGACTTGAGTGTAGTGGCACATGCATATAATCCCAGCAGAGGCAGGAGGATTGCCACAAGTTCACAGGCAACTTGTGCTACATAGTGAGTTCAAAGCCAGCCTGAGTTAAAAATGTGAGACCCTGTCTCAAAAAAAAGTAACAGAAAAAAATAAAAATGGAGGGAAAAAACAGTGTAAATTAACAGAAAAAAGAATAAAGGAAAAAATAAAGGGAAAACAAAATCAGAAAAAGGGAAAAATCTTCACACCAAAAAAAAAAAAGAGAGAGAGAGGGGGAAAATGGGTCCTGAAAATCCCTTTTTATCTCCAAATGAGTGGTTATTAAATCTAGCAGTCTTTTAGTGGAGTTTTTTTAGGATTTCTATGAGAAACATCATGTCATCTGCAAATAATGATAATGTAACTTCTTTTCCTATTGTTATTCCTTTTATTTCCTTCTCTTGTCTAATTGATCCCGCTAAAGTTTGCAGGATTATGTAGAATAAGAGTAGAAACAGTGGACATCCTTGTCTTGTTCCTGATTTTAGAGTGAAAGCATTCAGTTTTTGTCCATTTAGTATGATGTTGACTGTTGTTTTGTCATAGATGGCTTTTATCAGATTGAGATAAAAACTGTCTATTCCAATTTTCCATAGAATTTTATCATGAAAGATGTGCAGTCTTGAAATCCAGCAAGTCATAGTCCTCTCCAACCAACTTTCTAAACTGTAGATTTGTGAGGTGCCCCCCATTGCAGCTCCAGGGGCCTCTCCAGACAGTGACAACAATCTAAAACAAGGCACTTGCCTCCTCACATTGATAAATAAAACAGCACACAGACAACTAGTCTGTGCTGGATGTAGGTAGTGGGTGGGGGCCCAAACAGACCACTGGATTCAATGCCAGCACCTTCAGATCAGCTACCTCTGAAAGCCATACCTGCTAGGCCTAATCACTCATCATGAAGTGTGGGACCTTGTGTCCTTTCTGAGCTGAGATTGAACTTCTTAGGGGAATCTATGTTTATCCCTTACCTTCTCCACATTTCCCATGGCTGTGTCACTCATCTCTGTTGTAGGATAAGACTGGAAATCTTGGGATGAAGCCGTAGTGTAGTTCTGTGGCTCAGACCCACACAATCAACCTGTTCCGAAAATTGGCCCGACTAAACTCTCTGGCAATATAGCAGGTGCTGCCTTGATTTCTCTTCCAGCTCTACCCCACTGTGAACAAGTGAGTCTCAGAATATAACCTCACACTGTTTTTGCAGCTTACAACACAGAGTTTTTGGGGTCTGGCTTGGCTGGCCCAACTGTTATTTCCCTGAAGCTGCAAACTCATCAGGGATTATCTTTTCTCCTGGGGTGCTGGACTCATTCGCAATCATGTTGGTTTGTTGGTTGGAGCTTCTGCAATCCATGGTGAGGAGAATCAAAATGCAAAGCCAACCAGTAGTTAGCAGTTTCACACAGCCAGGGTGCAGAAACCAAGCATGGCTGTTCTCCCCTTGTATAATGTGGTGCGGCTCTTAATTTCTTTCTTTCTTTATCCCCATTATCCAAACTAAAGTCAAGACCTACAATTTGGATTATCTATATATTGTTTATTAACATACTCCCCAAATCTGTTATCTTTTCTCCAGGCTCACTAAGTCACTGTCTCTCAGCTCCTTGCTTCCCTACAATTCATTATCCACACAACAGAGTGATGTTTCTATTCAGGTTCAGTCATTTCCTTGCTTAAAATTGCCAAAGGGCCCATAGTCCTTCATGGATGGTCCATCTTAAAGGTGTTTGTATAGCACTTGGGATAAAACCCCTGAAATTTACTCTGACATATAAGCTACTCATGCACCAAGCAGCACTCGGCTATATACAGTTAGTGTTTCACTAAGGTAAAGAGGGTGTGAGAGAAGAACCGTTATAGTGTTGGCAGAAGTAAGACAAAGTATGTTTGATTGCTTAAAGTGTATAGTCAGAAGTTAGTTGCAAATTTCTCATGGGTAAAATCTCTTGTTAGCACTACTGTCTATGGGCTGGGGATTTAGATCAGTGGCACAATGCCTGCCTGGCAAGCATGAGGTCCTGATTTCAATTCCTAATAGATTATTCTAATAGAATAAACTTAACAATTTCTAAATTATTTTTTATGTTTTGGTACCAGGGATCAAACTCACGACTGTGTGCTTGCAAGGCAGGCGCTTATGCCGCTGAGCTAAATCCCCAGACCAAACTTAAGAATTTCTATGTTGATAAATAAATCTTCCTAGGATAAAATCACAGTAAAATCATTTGGATTAATGTTAAGAGACAGTGGTACAGGCTGGGGATTTAGCTCAGCAGCATAAGCACCTGCCTTGCAAGTGCACAGTCATGAGTTTGATCCCCGGTACTGATAAAGAGAGAGAGAGGTACCTCAGTTCATAAACTTAATTCATTCCATAATTCTGGAAAAGATGGACATATTTGTGTTCATGTGGGAAAGACAGCTGTGGTTGTGTTGGTTACCTGATGCAGAGTTCACAAACAAAAAACTTTGCTAAACATTTGTATTGGCAACCAAATCATTCACCAAGAAAAACTTTCAAAAACCAAGATACTATTATATGTTTCTTAAAATTTTGTATTGATCTGAAGATGTAGCTCAGTAGTAGAACATATACTTAGCATGTATGAGGACCTGCATTCCATCTCAATTAACACACACAGAATTTAATGTTTCTAAATTTATCTCTTACTCTCAGCCTGAATTACAATTTCTAAAAATTTAGCCATTACTGGGCTTTTCTTGTAACCCAGATATGGTTCTAAAGGCACCATGAAGCATCAGTTTCATTTAATATTACCATAACTCTTTACCTGATACCTTATATTCACTCTTTTCCTAGTAGAAATTAATAAATCTAGATTTTACATGCTGTGTTCAAAGATATATCATTACTGCTTAGAGCAATTAAAACTTATAAAAGTGGTTAATAAATATTGCCAGATGAGTAAAATAATATAATAAATATAAGATGGTATGACAAAATTAAAGAGGTACTGGAATGAGAATTGGGTTTGCAAAAAAGAATTAAGTTATATCATATATGGATACAAATTCCCTACAATGAACATGATCATTATGTATACCTAAAACGTACCAAGGAACTTAATTAAGAAAATTGGGTTTGATTTCCTAACTCTGATACACCCTGATTTTGCTAATGACTTCATCTTTCTATAACATACTTTCCTTAACTGTGAAATAGATAGAAATAAATAGGCACTGTACATGCTACTCAGGAGGCTAGAGCAAGAAAACTGCAAGCTCAAGGTCAGCATTGGCAACTTAGTAACAGCCCTTCTCAAAAAAGAAAGATATTTCCTTCTCAGTTTTGAGAATTAGTGATGATATATATTAAGCTATTACACTGTTGTGTAAATAATTAATGTTAACATTGTTTTTATTTTGTTCAGAATATCACTGTGAAAGTTTTAAGTGATATACCTCTGGTGAATAGAGTAACAGTTACTCAGCAAGCTGTCTAGTTGTCATCACACAATAAAGATACGAAACAGAGTACTCTTTCCCCTAGTTACCACAGGCAAATTCAGAGAAACACAACGTTATTACTAGAAATGGAAGCTGGCTGAAGTTACCAATATTATCATAGCAGTGCTTAAGAAAAATGCTCTTGGGAAGAAGTCAAGATGGCTGATCAGTGAGCAACAAAATACAGAGCCTCCTGGGAGAAACAACTCATATGCCAGAATAAAACACCGTGGAGAGATCCAGGCAGAGGGAGATGGATCCTCTTGATACAGGAAGAATTTAAAACGTAAAAAAGCTTGTCAAACACATCGGAACTACAACTGGAACAGCTAAAAATTACGGGATACAGTGTTTTGGCTGTGACCTGCCAGCTGTGCACTGGCCTGAATTTGGACCAGCTTGAATCCATGCCAACTGGCAGAGCCACCCAAACTTGTTCCCGCCACCACTCACAGGAAGCACAGCAGCGCTGAAGTCGGGGGTTGGTGAGCCCAACAGAGAGTGGAACCTGTGAAGGGACCTTCATTAATCCACGGTCAGTGCTGGGAATGAGACCCCCCACACACACATGGGAAGGGCGCGACCAAATGGGTGACATGTTGGAATCAGGCAGGAGGAGCCTGAACTGGGAGCGACAGTGACTTCAGTTGGTTCCTCCTCCCAAGAGCAGATTCATGGGATTGGCTTGGACTGGGCTGCTCCCCTGGCCAGGACCAAATGAGCCATCCCAAATCAATTGCCTGCACCTAGCACACACTAATCTGGTAAAGGCCCCTGAAGTTTGGTTGGCCAGGTGGGAGGGGCAGGCAGGAGAAGGCAGAGGTCCCTCACCAGCGTGCTTCAGAGGAACCGTGGCCGACAAGGAAGGGGGCTGGGACCTGCACTGTAACCTGTGTGGAGGAAGCCAGGGCCATGATAAGAGAGGGAGGCAAGAGGAGGCCCCCAGCCCAGAACACTGAGACCAGTGATCCAGGAAAGAGAAAAACAAGGGAGACGGAGGGCAGCAAACACGCAACATCAGACATGGCTTCAATGGACATTAAGAGATATCTTCGGGACCTTGTAGATGAGCTCAAAAATGAAATATTAAATCAGGTAAAGCAAGATATGAGTAGAGTAATAAAAGAAATGCTCTCAGGAAGCATCTCTCAGGAAGATATAGATGGAAAAAGGGAGGAACACAAAAAAAAGGAGAGAAACATTTGATAAAGAATATAAAGAAAATATAGAATACATGAAACAGATTCAAAGAGACTACCAGGAAATTAAAAACTCCATTGAAAGCTGGCAAAACGCCTTAAAAGAAACTAAGGATAGATTATCAAAACTTGAAGACAAGTTTGCAATGTGTGATCATGAAAGGAAAGATCTCTTTCAA